>JANTPX010000010.1:212982-225105 GCA_024757885.1 Apantesis nais | reverse complement strand
ATTCAGTATCTGGAAAAAAACATCTTTTTTTTTTTAATTTCCGTAGTTTTTGTGGAGTTTTGTGGAGCCAGAGTATCTGTTGAATGAACCGTATCGTACTCCACATTTTTATTTCGTCTGCCATTTTTATGTCTTTTATGTGCTGAGAATTTATTGTTTAATTTTATTTTCGAATAAAACTAGTTTTATGGTTTCATGTTCAGCGACGTTTACCTTCTTGCCCAAATACTTTTTAGAGTCTCATTACGTACTCAAGTTTTGGTAGCAATTTAATTAAAATGTAATACTAAAATATACATAAAATAATCCTTATTTTAAAGTAAAGAAAAAAGTTATGTATCCACTAGTACTTGTTGTGACTACGTTTTAGGTGAGGTTTTAGGTACAATTATTTATTTAAGTCCATTCAGTTCACCCAGTCCAAGAACCGGTACTAAAATAGACAAATAAGTCGTTTTTGTATCGATAGTATACATATTTTTCGATTTCTTTGTATAAATAAACTTTCTTGGTCATTTAAAAGATTGAAACATTAGCATGTAAGATTAGATTTAGATATTCTAAAGTCATATCTGATTCATTAACATATACTGCCTAAAATGATTTTACATCAAAGTTATTATGTTTATATATTTACCTCTGTTCCGGCTTGACAAGTTCTTTTAAATTGGTACCTACAAACATACTAATTAATGTTAGTTTCTTAATATTTCTTGAATTTATAATAAACATCTTATGTAATGCTAAGTATGTAGGAAAAAATTTAATGACTAAACATTTAGACTGAATTTTAGATTGTGTAATCAAACTTACAATGCACTACTGACATTATTATACTTGTATTAAAAACAGTTGGCCTCAGAGTTAGTTGTTTGCGTAATAAATAACAGTCGGTCTGTATTAGTAAATTAATATATTAAATTGGGCAATTTGTATTTTATAAAAATTATGTTATCTTATGTCAGGCATTATTTTCTAAAGACTAGTTAAGTTATCATTTTGACAAATATGTAATAATATACTCAACCCAATATGACCATACTTTGTTGGGCATGCGATCGATATGAGTCCATATCCATAAACAACTATTTGGTTGGGTACTATAAAAGTAAGAGAATGAATGTTTTACAGTTGTTGTTACAATGTTTTTAAGAAACATTTCGTTGGGATATGACTGAGATTTTAAATTAAAATCTCCGTCATTTTACAACGAACTGTTTCTCAAAAGAGTCTGTTAGTCAGAGCTTAGGACAAACGTGCCTGGTTACAGTAGTATTGCACATACGAATGCTTGAGTAATCGTCCCGATATAGCAACCGGCGCGGAGGCACCAGCTCCGTCATCTGACACTTATACTCTTCAAGTGAGTCAGGCTTTAACATATGTGCATCTGTAAATTGAACACCGCATTAGCAGGCATCAGAAGCAGTCATTTAACTCGCTAGGAACTTATAGTAGATATTCAAAGTCCTACATATCTTGTACTTCATTCCAAATGTCAATTGTTCAGTGCAAAGACAATAAATAATACACCTAAAACTTTTTTGTAAAATAAAAAAAGCTCAGACATCCCATTATGTATTTTTATAGTCATAGGTATAGCTTTTTGGAAAAATAAATCTATTCTTCTTCATCTTTGTGCAAAACACTTCTAACACTTTAGGTCACTGACTTTACTGTATTCTCACAGTTTAAATTAGCAACCTTAGCATAGCATTTGAAACGTGATTTGAATTTTTTATTGATGATAACATATTTTATGTTTTATAACACTAAGCAATGTTTAAGTTGTAAGAACTAAAGATGCTGCTAGAATACTAACATGTTGATAACATTTGCGGCCTCAATAATGCATAAGTACATAATAAGTGAGTTTTGACATAAGTTTTGGTAGAGCTTTCACTTTAGTCTTTTACTATGCAATGGTACACCTGTCGTATTTAAATATGAAGTATATATAAAAGGGACGATATGTATAAAATGTTCGTGTCAATACTTTAAAAGAGTGGGTTGTATGACAATAAGTAGAGCGTGAATTTTTAAAACAAAAACCTTTGTACTGTATGTATTCTGTGGATTTAGTCAATAAGGACGAATCATTTAAAGAATGTGTTTTTTTTAGTCCTGCCAGCTAGATAAAGATTTTAAGATATTCACATAGTTCAAAGTTGGCTAATACCAAAATTCTTTAAACTTTAATTCGTTTAATTCGTAATTACTTAAAAAAAAGTGAACTAGACTGGCAATGAATGTAAATCGAAAGAAAAACTTAGCGGATAACGGCCAAATATTTTTAGATACGTTTTATTTAATTTGTTAATAAGTTAAAAAAAAGGCGATATCGTAATACTCAAATATATGCCAAGGACTATATTTGCAATACAATAAATATAAAAATGTTTGAAAAGAATTTGCATTGATCGTTCACAGAATAACCATAAATAGAGTCAACAACTTGTTTACTTATGAGCAGTGGTGAAGTCATACATATTTTTATGCACTTGTGTCAGGGTCTTTTTCTGCGTACCCTTCATTACCATTGATTCACAAAGTCTCATTCACTGCGGTTGATATTAACAATACCGTGACCTTATTTCATTTTAAGGATAAAAATACATTATTTACTGTCAACAGATGAAGTTATCCTTTACTTCGAAATAACTAGCATGTAAATATTTTCATGAAATTTCGCAATATTAAACAGCTGTTCGACGGTGACGTAATGATTTTCTTGATTCGTTTATGTTTATTTAAGCGGATTTCCTGAATCTTAATATGAGCATATTGGTAATTGTAATTAGTAATCGTCTAATATAACAATTTACGTGTGTAGTGTGAAACTGAATAGCAAAACTTTTATTCAAGTGTATTTTAAGTATAAAATAGCTATCACATTTACTTATTTAACTTTTGACTTTGCTAGCTGTGCGTAAAGATAAGACAGAAAGTACCTATTACAAATGATATTGGAACTTTATACAAAAATTTTTTTTCTTTTGCATTCGCATTTATGTTAAATATATTTACAATTTCTTAATCATTTTATTTAGTAACTGTGATTTAATTAGTTGTACGTGGTTTATTTTGGATGTCTGATATTTATTTGAAAGTTTTATTATGAAAGTTGGGACAAATGAGCCAGCGGGTCTCTGATGGAAAGTGACTACAGCCGCCCATGAACGCCTACAACCGAGGAGAAACGATACCAACCTTTAAGGAAGGAGTACGCTCTTTATGTATAGGTTTGAAGGTCTTATCGGTCCAAAAAAATCGCAGACGATAACTTGTTCCACAAATTGATTGTGCGTGGCAAAAACTGTCTTCAACAAGATCCTTTTTAAAAAAGTTAAACGACTTTAAACAATACTAACATAGTGATATCTACGTAACACTTTCGAGTGTACAGGTGTGATGTTACATTATTGCGTAAACAATGCAAATTGAAGCGATAGTATCAATCGCGGATAATTTGCTGTCATTTTCTTTAAGAGTTCCGTTATCTGTCTCCGAAACCCAACATCAGAGGGCTACGTGCAAGTTTATTTTACTTGTACTGAAATCTCCAGCAATCATAACGTCAAACGCTCTCATTCTCGAAAGTGAGTTGATGTGAAATAAACTCGCACTTAGGCCTTTGATCTTTATGAAATTTAAACCATTTCGGAATACATCCCTTTCGAATGAAAAAGGAATTAAGAAAATCTGTCTACATATGAAGGAGTTATGCCCGAACAAACATTAAAAAAATCTCCTCCATTTAAAGCTGAGCAGTGATACGACAAATGGTATCTTATTTGCGGTGAATGTGCAAACCTGTCTTTTTCCGGTTAAAGTGGACTATTTTAGTCGACCCGCGTCTGAAAACTCCGGACGGAGGAGAACTCCTAAGAAAATTTTCAATTTCAGACACAAGTTTATGTCGACTCTCGATAACGTTTTCCCAAGAAATATTGGGGCAGTATGTATACAGCATACACAATCTTCAGTGTTATCATCTGCATATTCAGTTTAGGTTATTTACAAATAATCTATTATTCGCTTAAACTGGCCAGGCACTAAATGGATGGTTTTTAAGTTTTACGTGTGTAGGTATCTATGTAAAGGGATGGATGAATTTAGATTTAGTTTTTTTTTCTGAAAAGTAACGAAATTGATAGGTTCAAAGCTATAATTCGAGAAATTTATTTAGCCGTTTAAGTATTTTCATATACACACACATATTTTTCACATATTTCTTGATGTAGTTATTATAGGAAGCATTTCTTCACTGATACTTATAGTATTAACAGTAGTATTCTAACATGAAAGTGTTAAACTTGACTAGGTGATAAGCGACGGTCGACACGCATCGCTATACTGTTAAGCCATCGCATATCAACCAAACGTGTAATAGCTATTGTTATCTATGTTACAAATATCTTTTGGGATATTCTTTTCCGTCAGTATCAGTTTTGTTTCGCGATATGTTACCTCATGTGAGTCAAAATGTTGATTGTGATTTGTTAGTTTTGTGGTAAATCTTTTTGATGTGTGTATGTGGCGATGTATTAGGAAATGAAATATTTTAAACAATATGTAAGTAATACTCTGAATTATGTTTCTTAAATACGCGAGATGTGAATATAATTGAATGTATAGTGAAGATAAACAATGTGCAAGATTGACAAATTTCTGTTTTAAGGCAGTCTAAACTAATATTTTAACAAACCACAAATAAGACTTGATTTTCTTATAGGAGTACCTAAAGGTAATAATCCACCGAGTGACCTTTTTAAGACAGGATATTGATTGAAGTATTTGGAGTAATGTAGGGATCAGAACATGTTTGGTTCCCATCGCTAGGCGACCGGAAAGTAGATCACGACTACTAAATAAAAATCGGGTTCATCTTCAATCACCACATTTTTTATCTATTGTGTATCTGACCACGAAAATTGTGGAGGTATTTAAGCTTATAAAAGGTCTCTTTAGGTTTTAAAATAACCTAATACTATTTTTAGATAGGACCTCCTTTTATTTCAAGGAAGAATAATGACGTTCTTTGTTTTATCTTATTAAGTGCATCTATAGAGTGAATCAACTAGAATAAAATAACTTTAATTGCTAAAGGGTTAATGACTTTGAGTTGCGGGACTCACCGACTGCAAGTAGAGAGGGCCGCAATTTGCAAGCTGGTTCGTTGAGTAATTGGCTCATTTCTATATCTGGACAACCTCTAGTGAACTACAACCAGTGAGCTATGCCTTTTGATTTCTCTTAAAATTTATATCCACATGTTTCAAGGGGCTGTATTGTACAAAGCTGTCAATAAATCATTACATTAACGACTTTTGGCCATTTGAGTCGTAAATGATGAGCGAAAGATACGTAAAGTGCTATTGAAATGTTTATTCATACCTACGCTGAAATGCTGATTCAGTGACTAAAATATTACTATTAGGTATGCATGTCAGTATCAGAGTTTGTTTTCAATCATTGACTTTTCAGCAGTACTTCATCATGCCATGAAATTTTAAACACGTTACCCTGTAAATTCTGAAATGGGGAAACCATGTAACTCTTACATAAGTTTATTCATTATACATTAAAAGTCACGCCTATCCGTCTAAAACAAAAATATCGATATGCTGGGTTTCATTATATCGCAGTAATAGGACATTTCATTAGAGAGAATATGTTTTAAAACCTTCAGTGGTCGTGGTTTATCTATTCTATTCAAAGAGCAATACAGGCCACCGGCGGACGGTTCTATGAAAAGGGAAGCTATGTGTTCACAGGGAAGGTCTGCTACCGCCGGCCGGACGGCCTATTATAGTTTGCTTGGATCACACGCAAACTTCGATCGGCGTGTCTGTAGCAACTCGTAACTCGGTCACTTATCTTGATAGGTTCATCATGGAAAATCAAATCTTATCCTGTATATGCATGTAAAAAAAAATCATATCAATGAAACGAATAATATAACGTTCATAATAAGCAATTAATGTCACTTGTTTACGAGCTACTTAAATTCCGAGGTCGCATTCTAACGTATAAAGGTATAATTATGTCTCTCAGACGAAATAATAATCAATACCCAGGTCACCCAGATGTCTAACGATGACAGTTTTGTATTGCGACAACTAATTGTTGAATATACATACTTGTTGATGTTAGAAGCCTTTTCAGTTTCATGGATCGGCACGGTGCGGTAGTTCTCGTTACGAGCTTGACGTGTCTAGGTCGCCGGATACCATCTCGCTACTAAAACCTCACTGTGCCACTTTAATATACTTACCCTTAAGAAAACATTAGATTTCGTTTATTAAAACGTGCTCAATGAAGTGAACCGTTTTAGCACTAAGCTTTAACTACTTGAAATATTATTTAACGTTTGATTCTATCATGAAAACAATGGTCGTGCGGTAAAACTTACTTCATTTCTTAATGCTTGTATAGTGTTTACATATCCTTTTGTGATTGATAGCGAGTCTTTTTTGAAATATTCACCTGAAATCAAGGTTTTACCTATGTAAATAATGAAAAATTGAACTTTTTTCTTGAGATAATGTATCACAACACTTTTGTCAAAATTAGATTAGGAACACGTAATGTACGCTACAGGTGCCTAGCGTTCATTCCGTATTCCTATTTAAATGTGCAGTGCACGAAGTGCTATTGCTTAGTGGTTCGTACGTAAAAAGGGAATGAGCGCAATGGACGCGTGTGATGGCCAATTTACTGACACTACCTCCTTTACCACAGCCTCGAAGGTTCCCTTTGTATCTCCATCCGTATCGTATCAAAAGGTGCGAAATTGTAAAAGCTCTTGATATTACTTTAAGTGTGTTATCTTGTTGATTGCATAGTAGATGTTTATAATGGTGTTCTGTTTGCAGGCGTCACCGTTGCCCACACAACGATGTCCCGGAGCCATTGTTCGATGTGGAGCACACGACAAGTGTGGTCTCCGCATACAAGCGTGATTATGATGAGAAACATGTGAGCCGTACCAGTGCTGTTCATCATGAGGACCATCTTCGACTTGAAGGTGACTTTCAGGAACCAGAACGTCCTCAATGGAAACCAGCTGAACGGCCCAAACAAATAAAACCAGAAGATAATCTTAAGCCTGAAGGAGACTTCCAGAAAAGAGAACCTGAAAAATGGCGCCCAGGTGAAAGGGCTCCCGTAAAAAAACCTGAAGACAACTTGAAACCCGAGGGAGATTTTGACAGATATAGTCCTGATGAATGGCGCCCAGGTGATCGTGCGCCTGTGCGAAGACCAAATGATAACCTAAGACCAGAAGGTGAATTTACTACACCAGAAAAGGAACCTTGGAGACCAGCTGAACGTGAAAAACCCAAAAAACCTGAAGATAATTTGAAACCTGAAGGAGAGTTTGAGAAACGTCAACCCGAGGATTGGAGACCAGGGGATAGGGCTCCTATACGCAAACCTGAGGATAACTTGAGGCCAGAGGGTGATTTTGAAAAACGTCGTCCAGAGGAATGGCGTCCTGGTGATAGAGCTCCAGTGAGAAAGCCTGAGGACAACTTGAGACCTGAGGGTCAGTTTACAACTCCAGATAAACAACAATGGCAGCCTGCTGAGCGACAAAAGCCCAAGAAACCCGAAGACAATCTGAAGCCTGAAGGTGAATTTACGACACCGGATAAAGAACGCTGGCAACCAGCTGAACGTCCTAAACAAAAGAAACCACAGGATAACTTAAAGCCCGAAGGTGAATTCGAAGGTAGAAAACCTGAGAAATGGCAACCTGGTGAGAGAGAACCGGTTCGTCGTCCTCAAGATAACCTTAAGCCCGAAGGAGAATTTACTTCACCTCAGAAAGATGAATGGAAGCCGGCAGAAAGACCTCAACAAAAACGACCTGTTGATAACTTGAAGCCTGAAGGTGATTTTGCCCAACGAGAACCTGATGAATTTAGACCAGCGGAAAAAGCAATAGTGAAAAAACCAAAAGATAATTTACAACCCGAGGGTGAATTTACAACTAGACGGACCATAACAGAAGATTACAAAGTGGTGACCGGTGAAAGGGCTGAAATCGTTCGTCGCACAGATAATATTATCACAGAAGGAGAGTTTACTGGTAAGTTAACTTATGTCAAGGTCTATTATTACTATGATAAAAAATCTTTTAAGGGTAAATATCCTTCATCAGTAATATAATCCATATACATATTAACGATTTAGATAATAATAAAAATACAGTTACATATTTTATTTACTTTTTAGATACTACAACATCGCGGACCGAGTATACTGTTAAACCAGTCGAGAGGCCAAAACCAGTACGGCGCAATACATGGACAAAAATTGAAGGAGATATGATTACCGATACAACATCTAAATCTGAATTTATTGATTATACTGACACGGTTGAAAGAACTAAGATAGCCACTCGGAAGACTGATAATTTAATTCGCGAAGGTGAAATAGAATTTATAACTTCCAATCAGACAGATTTTCCCGAAAAACATTCGCCTGTTGAACGCCCAAAAAGACGTCGAACATGGACTAAAGAAGATTTCGAGAAATTTTATTCTACAGAAGAGTTAGAAAAAATAACGACAACACAAGAAGAGTACAGGACATATGACGAGACGGACGTCAGACAACAAGTTGTTATAAGGAAGGACAATTTACATATGGAAGGTACTTTTGATAGTCATACGGTGTCCAACGATACTTATCAACCGAAACATTCGGAAAGACCCAAACAAAAGAAGCCAGTTGATAATTTAAAACCAGAAGGCGACTTTGAACAACCTAAGCATGAAGAGTGGCGTCCCGCTGAGAGACAGACGGCTAAAAAGCCAAAAGATAACTTGAAGACAGAAGGTGATTTTGAAACTCCCGAAAAAGAAGAATGGCGTCCAGCTGAACGGCCGACTCAAAAGAAACCAAAAGACAATCTTAGACCTGAGGGTGACTTTGAACAACCTAAGCACGAAGAGTGGCGTCCTGCTGAAAGACAGACGCCTACAAAGCCGAAAGATAACTTGAAGACTGAAGGTGATTTTGAAACTCCCGAAAAAGAAAAATGGCGTCCAGCTGAACGGCCGACTCAAAAGAAACCAAAAGACAATCTTAGACCTGAGGGTGACTTTGAACAACCCAAGCATGAAGAATGGCGTCCCGCTGAAAGACAAACGCCTAAAAAGCCTATAGATAACTTGAAGACTGAAGGTGATTTCGAAACCCCCGAAAAAGTAGAATGGCGTCCAGCTGAACGACCGACTCAAAAGAAACCAAAAGACAATCTTAAACCTGAGGGTGTCTTTGAACAACCCAAGCACGAAGAGTGGCGTCCCGCGGAGAGACAGACTCCGAAAAAACCAAAAGATAACTTGAAACCTGAAGGAGATTTCGAAACACCGGATAAGGAGCAATGGCGTCCAGCCGAGCGTCCTATTGCTAAAAAACCTAAAGATAACTTGAAACCAGAGGGTGAATTTGAAAAACCGAAACAAGATGAATGGCAGCCTGCTGAAAGACAGACACCTAAAAAGCCCCAAGACAATTTAAGACCTGAAGGTGAATTTGAAAGTCCAAAGCCTGAAAAATGGCGCCCCGCAGAAAGACCAGTTCAAAAAAAACCTCAAGATAATCTCAAACCGGAAGGTGATTTTGAGCAACCAAAACATGACGAGTGGCGTCCGGCAGAGAGACCAATCCAAAAGAAACCCCAAGATAACCTAAGACCTGAAGGTGAATTTGAACAACCGAAGCATGATGAATGGCGTCCAGCTGAAAGACAAACACCTAAGAGACCAAAAGACAACCTTAAACCTGAAGGTGAATTCGAAACTCCTGATAAAGAAAAATGGCGCCCAGCTGAACGACCAATCCAAAAGAAACCTAAAGATAATCTTAAGCCTGAAGGGGACTTTGAACAACCAAAACACGAAGAGTGGCGTCCTGCTGAAAGGCAAACTCCCAAGAAGCCTAAAGATAACTTAAAACCAGAAGGTGAATTTGAAACTCCGGATAAAGAACAGTGGCGTCCAGCTGAGAGACCAGTTCAAAAGAAACCTCAGGACAACCTTAGGCCCGAAGGTCAATTTGAACAACCTAAACAGGATGAATGGCGTCCAGCAGAAAGACAAAAACCCAAAAAACCAAAAGACAATTTGAGACCTGAAGGTGAGTTTGAACAGCCTGTACATGAATATTGGCGTCCAGCGGAAAGACCCATTCAGAAAAAACCTCAAGATAATCTTCGACCCGAAGGTGAATTTGAAACTCCCGAAAAAGAACGTTGGCGTCCTGCTGAGCGACCGATTCAAAAGAAACCCCAGGATAACCTCAAACCAGAAGGTGAATTCGAGCAACCTAAACATGATGAATGGCGTCCTGCTGAGAGGCAAACTCCTAAAAAACCAAAAGATAACTTGAAACCAGAAGGACAATTTGAGACACCTGATAAAGAAGAGTGGCGACCAGCCGAGAGGCCCACCCAAAAGAAGCCGAAAGACAATCTCAAACCTGAAGGTGAGTTTGAACAACCTAAGCATGATCATTGGCGTCCAGCTGAGAGACAGACACCTAAAAAGCCACAAGATAATCTGCGACCAGAAGGTGAATTTGAGAAACCAAAACAAGAAGAGTGGCGACCAGCAGAACGTCAAACACCGAAAAAGCCTCAAGATAACCTTAAACCAGAGGGTGTATTTGATCGTCCAGAAAAACCAAAACATGTTGTTGGAGAAAGACCTGTTCAGAAGAAACCAGAAGATAATCTAAAGCCGGAAGGGGATATGGAAGTCATAAGAAGAACTGATTATACAGCAACACGTGGTGACCGCATGGAAATTATTAAACATGAAGACCATCTTAAAATGGAAGGAGTCATTGATGTTCATCGGTCTAGGGACGATTATAAACATATTGAAAAGACGGAAAAAGTTATCATACAGAGACATGAAGATAATTTAAGAACTGAAGGTGAATTCATTGATCTCGAAGTTCGAAACGACTATAGTGCTACCAAAGGTGAAAGAGCACCTGTTATTAAACCACAAGATAATCTAAAGCCTGATGGTAAATTTTATAAACCTGAGATTATACCATCTCAACCAGCTGAAAGACGTAAGCCGTTTAAACAAGTTGATAATATTACTATTGAAAGAGATCTTGACGTACGACAGAGACAAAAAATAGAGCGTCTCGATATAATTAGACGAGAAGACAACCTAAAGATAGAAGGTGAATTTATAGACATGAAACAAAGAAACGATTATACAAAAGTAGTAGGTGAACGAGCTGCTATTGTAAAACACGAAGATAATTTAAGGATGGAAGGCAAAATGGAAAACACTCGATCATCTGATACTTACCGAGTCGTAAAAGGACAGAGAGTAAAATTAACTCGCAGGGAAGATAATCTAAAAATCGAAGGAGTATTTGAAGATCATACTCGTAGAGATGATTACAAAGTAACAAGAGGCGAAAGGTTAGCTATAGTATATCCGAAAGATAACTTGAAACCAGAAGATTTTGAAAGAAAACCTAAACAAAGACCAGAAACTGATGAGAAACATGCACCTCATAAACTAACTGATAGTTCGAAACCAGAGAGTGAATTTGATCGACCTGTAAAACCAAAATGGGAAACTCCGGAGCATCCTGCATATATTAACCGATCCAATGATTTACAACCTGAAGAGCCCTTTGTTAGTCGCCCTAAAACTTACAGGCAGCCTGGAGATACACCAGAACAAGTTCGTCCTAAGGATAATTTGAAACCAGAGGGTGAATTTGAAAGGCCTTCGAGGCCAAAGTGGACCACAACAGATCGACCGGATCAAGTCAGACCAAAAGATTCATTACATCCTGATGGTGAATTCACCGATAGACCAAAAACACAATGGCAGCCTGGAGAAAGACCTGATCAGATAAAACCAATAGATAATTTACACCCCGAGGGTACATTTACTGATAGACCCAAAACTCATTGGCAGCCTGGAGACAGACCTGATCAAGTTAGACCTAAAGATAATTTATATCCTGAAGGTAAATTTACTGATAGACCGAAGACTCAGTGGCAACCTGGAGATACTCCAACTCCGGTTCGTCCTAAAGATAACTTAAAGCCTGATGGTAACATGGATT
>JANTPX010000009.1:366119-376641 GCA_024757885.1 Apantesis nais | reverse complement strand
AATTGAATCATTTTTATTGAATTATCAATTTTTTGGACGGAACGTAACAGGACAATGAGTCATCCTTTTTCGTGCATGCAGCTGGCATGCATCGATTTATTAGACGTTGTCATGTCGATGTAAAGAGCACCTTAGATTCACAAACCGTACGTGTGGTTGCGTGTGGTTTTTGGTAGGTTAGAGTCCGTCATAATCACCGTGGTGGCGGTATCCGAGGGGATTTCCGCATAGAAAAAAAGGGGTGATGCAGTAAGAGAATAAGTTAAATATTTTGCAAAACAAATATCGTGCTTCTTTAATTTTATATATTTTGTAGCTAGTATTCTGTAATGACAGATAAAATATGGGATACTAACTCTTATGTATAAAAAAGGATATAAGTATCAGTCAATCTAGCTTTCATAGTACAAGGTCTAATTAGTTTGAGACTAGATAGCGTTGTGTGTAAGATATCCGAAATATATTATTATATTATGTGTCGTAAAAAAGTTTGAGCTGCAGTGTGTTAGAAGTAATAAATTCATTCCTAAAATAATATTACCGATTTTCATGATGAATTTTGCCTAAAAATTTTGTCTCAATTTACAAATTTCCCAATTTGCAAATTTCGATGAGATACTGATAAATTATATTATTATTAGGAGTATTATTATTAGTTCGACATCACAATGTCATTGTTATAGTTGATAGTCATTTACTACAATGACTTTCTGTTTAATATGCTGATTTATTTGTATATTTTTAAATCTTGTATTTTTAAATGAGCAATTCATGTATATTTGTATATACTCTGAATCTCAGAAAAGGCTCCATTGATTTCCATGAAATTTGTTATAAAAAAACGTTTCCTGGGCGATAAATCGATCCACCTAGGATTATTTCTAGAAATGTGTTATCAATAATCGTTGTCATAATAGTAGTAGTAACTTTATCGATAATATCAATTTAAAAAACTTTTTTTGTTAAAAGAAAATTAACAAAAAGGTGGCGATTTCATCAGTATGTAATTCGTATTTTAAAATAGTTTCTAAAAAACACAATTTATCAAAATAAAACAAGCAAAGCTCGGTCATCCAGGTACTATTTATTTTTCCCTATCCCGGTTTGTTGGAATAAGCATGTAAAAGGTAAATCATTGGTAAGTATTAGTATTTTATATTTTCTACATAAGAGATAAAAATCTACCACATTTACGGACATTTTAACGCTCGTTACTACTTGATAATCAACACTTATCATTGTGACAGTACAAATCTTGTTAGGGCTGAAGCTGCATTTGCTAGTTTATGCGAGCCTTTGTGTCTACTAATATTTTTTATTTCATGAATAAGTTCTGAAACAGTTATTGCCATAACAGAGGCTATTTGTCAAATTTATTGCCCTTCTGCACTCAGAACTGTAATTTAGTGAATTTTTAATAGCCTATTTTATATTTCATTTTTGTTATCAAATTCTTGAACTGCTTAAGAATTATTAAAAGCATAGATATGCAATAAGATATATCAATTCTTCTATACTGCTACATATCGACACGAAATCAAAGTTTATTATACCTATACACATAACTTGACCATAATCCACCTAATTTACAGTTCAATAAATACCGGTGTTTTCTAACAACATACTCATATTTATAATATATAATATACACCTATTGACATTTCATTATTATGTATTTCAGATTATGAATGAAGCATAATCGATCCACGTTTATTAAACAGCTTTCAAAATTATTACGAGCGAGCTACGAAAATCTACGCAATGCCGTATAATATATAGTTTGCTATAAACCGTATTTATATGTAATCCTACAGAAAATGAAGTTAAGTGGTACTGCACTGCACATTAACAGTTTTAATTTATTTACAAATTAGTAACATGTTGTTATGCTTATGTGTGTATGTACATATGGCCTCTAAACTTACTTATAGGCAACGATAGTCGTTTTCCATCAGGTGTATCAGGCTTTCCATTCCCCTATACCATAAAAAAATCTCAAAAGGCCCGCAACGCTTTTGTGACTTTCTAGTTTCAGGTATTCACAGACTGAGCTGGTCCATGAACTGAGACTTATATCTGCTCAATTGTTGTGTTATAGAATAGGAGAGTAAGCAGGAAAAGAGCAAGCAGTAGGGTCCTACAGCCCAAATGCTAGTATATTTCACATCAGCTCGCTCTTTATCGAGAAGATGGTAAAGATTTCACAGGCCTAAATGCGAGTCTATTTCACATCAACTCTCTCATCATGGTAACAGCATTAGTATTGGAATCTCCACAAATTAACAATGAAAAAACCCGCGAGCTGTCACGAGCGAGATAATGTGAAATAACGTTGCACGAGCTGATTCCCCTGGTCACTGTGACGATCGAGTTGAAGTGAAATAAAGTAGCACTTGGACCTCAGTAGTCCAATTAATTGACAGTTCCGCTTAACTACAAATAGTTTCAAACTATTTAGTACTATAGAGTTAAAACTCAGAACTACAACTACCTGCTTTGATTAGCGTGCGTTTCCACAGTTTCGTGTTCCACACTTCCGTCTCTTTTCACGTCTCTCTCTCTGATCGGTCTCTCGTGTTTGAGAATTGTGGTCAGCATCAGTGTTACACCTGGAACGGATGATGTCTCCACCAGTTCGTGTCCGGCGTGTCTCTCTAGACCGTGTCTAAATTAAGGGACGCTGGGTCGTTAACTTGGTCGGTTCACCTTATTGGTGCACACCACCGATTGATTACGAATTATTAGACTCTCTTTCTTATTTTCACGCTGGATAAACAATTTTCTATAGCATCTGTAGTATTTATTATTTAAGAAATATACATTTAAAATAAAAACATCGCTAGACACTTCTGCATTGTCAATTCGAGCCTTACTCTTATGGAGCACGAGCAGAAACACAGCACTGTTACATGATCTCCTTAACGGAGTAGTATTTGGAGGTCTTTTTGAGTTTTTACATTGTGCATCCTTCTATCATTCCGTTCTGTAGTGTATAAGGCGTGGCAGAATTATGCGCCCAAAAACAAGTGACGACAAAAAACAAAAGAGTGTTAGTAGAAAATAAGTGAGGACACATGTCGTAATTGTAACCAATACTAAGTAAACGTAACTTTATGACGTGTAACCGATAAGTTGGTAGTAGGACGGCGGGCGGCGGGTCGGCCGCAGCGGCGGTCGCGCGGCTAACCTGCAAATTGTCAGCGGGCCGACCGCGTGATTAGCTCGGCCGTATCGCCCGACGTTTTGTTTTGATATGCCCGGGCCCCAACAGTTCTGCCACCGCTGTGGCCACACGCCATGTAAGTTTCGGGTCACGGTACGAGCAGTTTGTGGTTCACCCACTCGCTGCTTCTAGTTCGCTACGACTATTTGGTTTAGATTTCGGACAAAAATTGATTTCGTTTAATTTATTTTAGACACTTCGCAAGTAATGTTTGCAAATATTTATTTACATAGATACATATCGATACAATAATATTACATACTATATGTATGTACAATATCACTGTATCGATATAGATTTTTTGAAGTTCTACGTTCAGTGTTAGTAAATTTATTAAAACATGATCATGTTTTCCATGAGTCTTAAGCGTAATTATTGCGACTTAATTCCTAGAATACATAATTAAAGATTACGTTTGTTAAGTTAATAGAAGAAAAACAACGTTTTAATCATACATCATTTGTGCTGCATTGATTGAGATTGATTGATTGACTGCGTCTCAATATTGTATTTCTTAATTTATTATCTACCAACTTTATTTCAATATACTTATGGCCTTTTAAAATATAGTAAAAAAAAAGATTTTTCGCAACAAAACATAAATTGATGTATGTACTTCGTTTATCATCTTACCTGTTTCAATTTTGTCGTAATTTGAGAAATAACTATGTATATTCATCAACCATTGACTTACATAATGCTGAAAATGCAATAATTTGAAAAAATCTTAAGATTCTGATGATGAGTAGGAATGTCTAATACAAGTATCAAAGCTGCATAATGGAAAGCGGACCATAGAGTATATTAAACGATTGTGCAAACATCCGTTACTAGCCTTTCGTCTAAAGTTCTATAGAGAACTGTCAAAGTTGGCGCGCTAGAAATCGTTTCTACGCAAGCGTGAAAGAATAAGACACGACGATCTTCTATCACATTTTCACCGAACGAGGTCTGCGGATCGCGGCTAACCCTCGGCGCTCGGTTTGCGGCGGGAAAAATGTGTGTTTCGGTGTGCCGATAGCGGAGCGCCGCGGCGCCGCAGCCCCGCCCATTGAGCCCGCGCCCGCACCCGCGTCCGCTAACGCGTCTTGAGCCACTTAGTTGCTAAGACGACGCACACACTGCCACTTTCAGCGATCTTAGACGCCTCATGAAAATCGCACCATTCTAACATGAGTATTAATTTGATTTTACGGAATCAATAGTTGATGTAATAATATATGAATCCGTCGTTTATGCATGCTTATGAATTACCATTGTTAATGCACCAATATTAAAAAAGGTTAGCCACTACGTAGTATAGTTTAAGGTGTTTTTAAATAAATAGTTATAGTCAAGACAATTCACTAAGTACCATTTTCTCCTTTATTAGGCAACGGACGTTCTTTTGTCTTGTACCTTCCAGCTCTTGAGTTACTATTAAAAAGATGGATAATATCTATATAGCACATGAATGTAGATTTACAAATACTAGTATCAGCTTTTTCATTTTTATCTTAATTCTGAGATCAACATTTTAAATAGAACCCATTAAATTATTAATGCATTGGTTTTCGGAGTAAAATATTTTCTGGGTCTTTCCTGTTTTTGCTCTGACCATCAAGTGAATCATGTTCTAGTGACATAGTAACTAAAGGTGAATAGATACGGTACAACCAATAATTGAGCTCTCAAAACAAGTGTGAACACTGTCTTAGTTTCCAGCCAGATATGGAGCCGCGAGCTGTCAAAATGGAGTGGGAAAAAAGGCGGGAATGTGGCATCGCTTTATGTGAAGCTCGTCATTGCGTCAGACAGAGAGGAAGCGCTGCCTTGCCGTGCACGAGAAGGGGACATCGAACACAACGTGGTTTATAAGAAAACCCAAGACGTTGGGCGTGTTTGGCGGGTGGGCGTGTGGGTTGCCTTCGTGTAGTGGTGGGTTATGTCTGTGTGGGTGTGTAGATACAGGCGTGTGGCTGTGCGGTCGTCGATGTGTTGGTGTGAGACGTCGCTTTGCCCAAAGGTTGTTCTGGAAAACGCGCTCATCTTTTTGTCAACGATACGAGGCTATATCGGCTTCGTGCTTTAGTTATTAAAGTGCGCAGTTAAATTTTACGATGGTATAAAATTTCCATTGTCGGTGAGCTGGAGGGCGGTATGAAAATCAAACCTGGTCTAAGAGCAAATTTGAGTATATGTAACCCTTAAAGTAATCTCGTATCTACTTAAACTTATGTATGGTTAACAATTTAAAAACATTTTACAAATATCACATTCTACGCTGCTACAAGCTACGCCGTAGATGCTGCTACATTCTACGGGTGATATCGAATGATTAATGCACGATTAGTCTTACAATAAAATTGTACGCTATGAGTAAGAGAGAGCTGAACAAATTTTTTTTAATAATTTGAGAATTCCATCCTCCAGATCTTTGATGGTTTTCATCTTGTTAATGAAAAATATTACGTAAAAGTCTTGCAATAATAGTTTATTTAAATAAAGTAACTTTATATTACTTAAATAATCATTAGGGAAATCTTAATGGAGTGATGTAAAATGTCAAGGTAAACTTCTGTATATGAAACAGATTTTATTTTATTACTAAATACAACTATATATAAAATGCTTCATCATGTAAATATTATGTACAATGTGGCATTACCACTGTAACATATTTTCTTTGTAACTTGATGAAATATAAGTAAGCTTTGTATAAATTTATTCTTTGTTCTGTCGTAAGCAGGCTACCCTTTCATCGCTGCGGTTTGAAGGAATACTAATTTGTTGACGAACTTCTTGAAATTAAACGTAGAATATAATTTAGATACGATATTAAGTTGAGCTTTATGTTTCAGTAATTAATTACTCTTTCAGTACGATATACTCCTTCTTGTGGTCTGTTTAAATATAGACAACGAGACGGTATTATCAAGGTTGTTCCAAAAACAAATTCAGTATGAATAAATACTGTAAAATTTATATTATAGTGTGCAATGAAAAAATACGTGTTTGTTTTGAAAATCGAATGAATCTGTCGTAAACATTTTTTTTAAAAGACAAACGATCTAAGAGTTTGTACAACAAATTTAGAATTCTTGTGTGGAATAAAACAATGGCGAGTTACGATTTGTGCACAGTTGAAGGAGTCTTTTGAACGTAACATTGCCGGTGCGAGGTGTGCGCCATATGGTTCACGTTTCGCGTGCTTGTCCCAAACCTAACTATCTCTTTTAATACTTATTTGTACCCGACGCTCACAGAAGCGTTCGCCCCCCGTGTCGCGTTGCAACCCTCCTCTGTGTGAGTGGACTTCTTTCGCGTTGCCTCTGTGTGCGGGCGAATTTCTTTCGAGACGTAATAAGGGGACCGTTTCTTTCCCGCTAAGGTTTTAATGTCGACCACGTTTCGGTGGCGGACGCCCGCGCCTTTCCGCGGTAACTGTACCAAACTTTTTTTTCTATAGTGCGGACTTGTGAATTGTGATCTTTGTGGATTTTTTGAGACAACATATTTTTTTGAGGTACTATCCTTTTTCGACCACTCAGCTTACTTTGTAAAAGTTTTATTTTTAAATTTTATTAAGAGTATAAAAGAAAGTATGAAGAAACTATGATAATGAAATGTAACAAATTAATTAGTAGAAAGTTTGTAAACTTGAGTCGGGGGCGGGCGGCGGGCGCGGCGCTCACTGGCGTGTTGTTTTCCCAAAAACCGCAGGCTCATTAGCCTCGGCGCACACTACGCCGCGACGATTAAACTCGGAGATAACGGCACATATTGTGATAACGCTGGGTAAACGCTTTGTTACGTACAGCCATGACTTTGATTGGATTAGTTCTTGTCTTGTTTATGTTACGATAACATCAACGCTTTTGTGTGATGAGTCCTCAACAATGTTTCATAACTTGAACTATATATATTGATGTTCGTATAATTAAAGTCATTTTTGGATATAATTATCTTTAAAAATATCCAAACATTTTCGCTGGTATTTTTTTATTAGGTCTGCGGATCTTGTTATTATTTACAGGTTGAGACTGTAAATATGTAACTTTGACGTATTACATACATGTGTAAAATATTACGGTATTAAACAAAATTAATTACTATGAAAACTAAGTTCATTAAAACTTCATAAAGTATTTTAATACAACCCTCTAAATCTCCTCTCCATGAGACCGTACATATTTTTTATGCTGGCCACATCGTAATACAATTATATACCATTACCCAAAGCGGGAACTTGTTAAAAAGTACGCGCGAACTCCCATTAGAGTGGTTGTAGCGATCCCTAAAGTTGCTCACTTCACCTGTAATTGTCCCGCGGTCCTACACGCTCGTTAACTCCCACATGATAATTGTACGTACACATCTAATGTGCGTATTTCTCATTTTAAATAATAAATAAATAAAATTCGTTTATTTATACGTAACTAATTTATAGCAAGCCTGTCCCGTGGGCACCAAACACAAATAAAAAGTACAATGTACTCAATACTATATTTAATAATAGTAAAATGATACTTCATCATAAAAATAGTTTACTTGAAGTAGAAAAATATACACAAACAAAATGAAAATAATCTATGCTAAAAAAATGAAATGGGATGCACCTACTTCAATTTAATTCAAAAGTCATATTAAGACCGGTGTACACAGAGGTTTTCGTTAGATTCGTCTGATAGAGATAGGCCATTCTAGAATTTTTAAATTTGCTTCTTCTAAAAGAAATTTGTTGGTGAACCTTTGTTGTATTTCTCGTAATGTGTGTCCAAACGGATAAACGATACCTTGGAAGATAAAATGCGGTCAAACAATTGATCCCTTTAAAACTGAAAAGTTTATGATTATAAAATGCTTTTGGAGCATTTAATCTAACATTAATATGCTAGATCATAATTGCTGATTTTCCCAGCGGTATAAAATTATAAATAATTGTCTGCAGTCAAAATGTTAGCTACTATATTTTAAGCTTCACATTTAAATATCGAACTAGGTTTTCAAACTTCAATTTCGAACACGGGTTTTTGTCAATTTCTGTAACTTGCAAACTTTTATAATTGCTAAAATCGTGACGCACATTCAATGCTTTAAGATTTGCGAGATAAAAACAGCATGTGTATATTTATTTATAATTCAAATAATTAATAACTTAATGGTAGATGTTTACAATAAATAAAAAATGGTTATATTTCTCAAGAAAATAATAATTGTAAGAATTCGAAGAACCGGGTGCAAATTTATACATTTGCGAAACTATATATGAATAATATAGTTAGATGGTAAAGAAATTGAACAAATGAAGTCATATACGATTTAGTACATAGAAATATTTATTAAAATAATATTTTAAATGATCCTACTATAGTTAGTAATTCCTGTACCGTTCTTGTACACTGTGTTTATGTGTATATAAAGGTAGATATTTCTTTGAAAATGATTTTGTTAGTTTATCTAATAAGTGTAGGAAAATACTCGGGGTAACTTAGAATCAGATAACCATACGAAAGCCTTTCCGTCGTAGGTATATAGATATAAGAGTAAAAAAAATAATATAAAAATTAATTTAAGAAAAGTATTTAATACTTCAATGCTTCGTTCTTTAATTTTTCATCAGTAAGGATAGTATTTCTTTAAATATGGAATAATCAGGTAGCATAACTTAAAAAAAATAATTCGAAACGGTTCATAAGTAATGGACTTCTGAGTTAAAAAAAATAAGAAATCAATCGAATTGGATATTTCCTCCATTTTTGATGTTAAAATATGATAAAATTGAGGTTAACATTATATTGGAATGAAACTTAAAGGTAAGTAAGTAATATCATTAATAATAATCACTATAAATCAATAAGGGTAAAATGAACAAGAAGTTAAAATCATTATTTCGATCGGCGTAGTTGGCAGCATTGCTCGCGGGGTTCGACTTGTTGTTTGCGCGACCTTTGAATTTCAAATATGGAACGTTTTGAATTTTGCACCATCACACCGCCCTCTCACCGCCTTCTTCGTGTCGTGACATCGTGTTTCAAAAGGGGAGCGTGTCAATGACGAAAATTATTTATTAAACTGATAAATATTTAGTTATTCCGCGAAGGCAATACGGGTGGCTGGTGTTGCTCAATCACTATAATGCGTAGGTGAAGTCTCAGATTTTTATTTATTTATTTCGATTTTTTTTCCGTAATAACGTTATTATGAAATAGGCAATTTACCCGTCTAGAATAATTTGACAATAAAAAAAACATTTTTTCGTGTAGAAAACTCTTCTGTGCATAATACCGGACTTGTGTAGGACTTGAACCGACTGATAACAAGCTAGAAAAAACGGCTTCTCGGGTACCAGTAGCCGGAAAACCAGGTGTAGCGTAGAAAGAAAACGCCCTGGTACTCCGACGGAAAAAAGAGAGACCTATTATTAGTTCTCAAAAAATCGTACCTAGCACAGGAATAATAGAACGGAAAAAAACAAGTAAAGATAATGTTATTTTTGTTACCATGTTGTTTCATTAAAATTAAAAGTATAAATTTGCCAGCGATCTAAGCACTACGATATATTTGCTAATTTAATTCATTTACTAATTTATTTCTGAAGAAGAACTATATAATACCGATGGCGTCTTCTCATACTTATTATTTATATATAGAGACGCGTGCTGATAGCTGATCCACGTGCCGTACCTTAAGTACTCAATGTTAATTTCAAATAGGCGAAGAATTCTGTTCGTCTCAGCAATGTCGTCTTGAGGAAAATCAACGATGAATTTCAAATCTAGTCTATATTATTTTTTTCATAGACTCTATGATTACGTTATTAATGAAAATAACACATTTTATTTTGATTTATTGTACTAGGTAGAATTGGAAGTTGCGAAGTTGGATGTTTTTGTCCGTCGGCACTTCACTTACACCGTTCTAATATTCTATTAAGTACATTTTAAAGTAATACTGTATATCTTATTATATGAGCATGTATTTATTTAGTTTTATTTTAAATTCAGTGATATTTCTAGTCTTTAGTTGTCTACTGAGTGACCTAGGGCTCTCTTTGGAAAGGCGGTTTTGGTCTCCTATATTACGCTCGCCAGACAGTATTCAAAGCCTAATTAAATTTAAATTTATAGAATATTAAAACTATATGTGTATATCTCGTATAAACAGCTACATATTTTGTTATAGAAGACCTATGTTTCGACACAAATTGGTGTGTGGGTGTTTTCTATGTACAATATGTATGTATGTACAAAAAAAGTATATACATACTCTATAAGTTAATCTATTTTTCATAGTACAAGCTCCGCTTAGTTTGATACT
>JANTPX010000009.1:179335-189615 GCA_024757885.1 Apantesis nais | reverse complement strand
TACGCCTCGAACCTGGTATTCACAGAGTCGTTCGAACCTAGCGTTTATTTAAATTACAAAATCAATTAATTTGTTTAATTATATTTAAACATTTATCAAATGATGCTTGTGAATACTAATGTATATACATATACTTTAGTACAGATTTTTAGGAAACACCCATCATACTTGGCCAACGATTTTCTTTCAAAATGTGTATAGAGGCACATTATAAACCCACAACTCGGCCCGATCGTATGGTACAGTATGCTGCATTGCTAAATGGACGTGGGCTGTATTGTGTGTACTACAACTTGGATGTGTCTGCTTGTTACTAGAACGAAGCGGAGCAACAGGACGGGCGGACTAAGGTATCAGTGCTACATAACTACGCTTTCCAGTATATTTTTAAACGACTTCAAAAATGGAGATTATCGATTCGAAAAAGAGGTTCTGTATACTTGTGCCTATTCAGAAATTGGGAGGGCAGTTCGATTATATCAGGTTTTAGTTCATTAATTTTTTGTGACAAAATTTTAGTTAAATAATATCTGATTTTTTTCGGACTACCCACAAAATAAGCTGAAGTGGAACTAATTTCTGAAATGGTACTTTTATATATTTGTTTGACCTACTGAATACGTTTCATCAAAATCGGTTGGTTTATTAAAACACAATCAGCGAAGAACACAATATTTAGGCGAAAAAAAAATTAATAGTAGTATCCTGATAAACAGCGTCTCCTACCTTCATTCGTCCACTAACACGGTACACATTAAAAAAAAAGTGTACTTTATGAAATCCTGTTTTAAGAATTTTACGCTTTACTATGGATTTATAATACCCATTGCCACGGCAGAATCATCTGTATTCACCTGTCTGTACAAACTATAATTGTACACACATATTATGATCTTTACTCCCTCTTAAAAATATCTTCGTTGATTGTGTCTATGTCAAATTGGTGTTGCCACAAACAGTTTAACTTTAAACTCTATGTAATGCTATAGTCTTAGAAAGCAAACACATTATTGACGGAATACCTTTTACCTCTATTCTCTTACTTAACTTTATTAAAAAGTTGGTTTCATTTCTTGTTAGATATGTCTCATTTATTCCAGATGGTGACTATAGTATTAAATAGTGTTTAAAGTACCTGAAAAGTGTGTTAAATTCTTAACGCAACGTTGTAGAGAATCTATAATGACTTTTAATCATTGGAATATGTACTAGTGTGTCATCGGTACGAATTTCGACGCCATTTAATCGCTAAATAACTCTTTATAATAGATCTGTTTTAAAAACATTATAGGGTATAAATAAATAATGACAATTGGTCGAAATTTTCAAATGTAATTTGTTTGCAGTATTTTTTTTTAAATTAAATTAAGTAATAGGGATTTCAACAACTCTAAAATAGTGTCTCTTTACTGAGATATATAGAAAAGATAAAAGAAAACAATTTTCTAGGTTCATAAAGTATTATTCACTTTCTTAGTAAAAAAAATATATTGCACATTGTTAAAAACTAATGAAAACAAAAAAATGTTTGAATATAGAATTGCTACTAAGATTTATGTTCACGCCGTTAACAATGTTACCACTCGATAAAATCTAATAATCGTTACTGATGACAAAATTCTAACTTATCTTTTTTTGATGCATTCTATTATATTTTGAGATACCGTGAATAATAATAGTTTCAATAGATAAAATTATCAGTTCCTTGCTTAATTATGTCTTCAGCTCAGCGGTAAATGAATTTAGCTGTATGTATAAATGTATTTATAAAGTGCCATATTTATAAAAAAAACTGTACAGAGAGGAACACATGAACTTTAAATGTCGATAATTTCAGACGAACGCATATTTGATGTCTATTATATCGATAAAAAAAAATTGTAGGATATGCATACACGGAATGTAAAAGTTTATAGAGGTCGTCTCCGTCATCTGCGAGATTTCAACATGTCATTAAAGTTTTGACGATTCATGTTAAAATCAGATTTTGTGAAAGCTTAAATTGACCTCATTTTAGTATTTTAAGAATCACTGGTTCCACTATTAGACTCAGCTACAGATAGATTAAAATCTGTACATACAATAAATAAATAATTTTACGTCCATGTATATATTAAATGTTCTGGAACTTCTGGAAAACTTCCAACTACTACAATTTTAAAACTATTAAACGTTCCTTTACACAGTTTATCGCAACTCGTTCGTATTCAAGTAATACCAGTAGCTATTTGAAGATAAATTTAGTTTCTTTACAAATGAAGTCTACAAATCTTGTCGTAGGAATCGTAAAGGTTCGCAGTCACTAATCCGACAGTAAATAAATTGTTGATGATGATGATTATGTTGATTTTAAATGAATCACAACTGTACATCTTTACGTCTCGGTCTAATGAACGCGTACCTTTACCTAGTTAGGTCAATAGCCATTGCAGCGTGTCATGTTTGTGTTTGTTTCAGTGGCCACGGCGGAATAAACGAAAGAAGAATAAGAAATGAAGACCATATTATAAGCACCATAATTATTGTGATAATATTTATTAACTTAGCTTTATTATAAAATCTGTGACTACATAAATAATGTCTTTTTATTTGTATTCTACGTTTCATACTAATACGTAAAATAATATAAGATATATGTTATTGCTTGTATCTATGCAGCTTCATCGAAGTACCCGTCCAATTGTGTTGCAATCTGTAAAAATGAACACGTTTAAACTACAGCAGTAAGTCTCGTGTAGCAGTTTATAATATGTATTACTAATACAGTATACAAAGAACGATGTTCTTTATTCACTTCAAGTAAAAGCAATGATAAATAAACTTAATATCTGATTAACAATGTGTCTTTGTAATTATAATTTTATTCACATTAAATAATTACAAGAACACAACATTAATCAGATGATCAAATTGTAATTTGAGTAAGAAAAAATAAGCATCTGACAAATCGCGAAACTTATTTATCTCATACTACCCGCATACTGATTTTTAGGTTTAGTTTCATACAATTGGTTTTGAATAGCTCCTGTTTGGTAGTGGAGTAGTTACTTAGCCGGGGACTGACCTGCACGGGGCTGTACTTGACGTACTTGTCGGGGTTCTTGGAGAAGGGCAGCGAGGCGTAGTGGTCGTAGAAGGTGGTGTAGGGCGGCAGGATGGCCAGCTTGTTGTCGCGCTTGAGCGCCTCGCGCAGCTCCGCGTCGGGCACGCTGTACGTGCGCTGCGCGCGGCTGCACTCCTCCCACTCGCGGTTGAACGACTGTCCGTGACAATCGAGCGACTATTATTATACTATAACGGCATTAGTTCAACAGCGTCCTAATTGAGCATTCTTAAACCCTATCAATCGAGTTATAAGTTCTAATAATATTGACTGGCCTGCTGGTCTAGTGGTTAGTGACCCTAACTGCTAAGCCGGAGGTCGTGGGTTCGATTCCCACCCAGAACAAATAATTATGTGATGAGCACGATCATTTGTTCTGTCTGGGTGTCATTTATCTATAATATGTATGTATTTAGAAATATATAAGTATGTTTATCAGCAGTTTGGTTACCATAGCACAGGCTCTGCCTAGATTGGGATCAGACCGCCGTGTGTGAGAAGTGTCCAAGATATTATTATTATATTATTATTATTAATGTCATTACTAAGGGGTTTCTACTCGAATCTAGATTATAATTTGACTTCTAATCGTTTAATTTTTAACCATCACAAAGGCACATTGAAATTTAAATTTGTCAGTTATAGCCCAATTTAACCTGAGTTGAAGTACATCGATTGGAAAAGTATGTCCATCGAATTGACAAGACCTTTAAAAATACACTAATTAGTCATACACACATATTTTAACCGAACTTATTAATATAAATCGATTATATAAATAATGATGATTCATTCATTTATAATCGAATGAAAGTTTGAATATGGAATGATGTATAATACCTACTCCGTTCAAAGTCCTTGAACTTTTCCTTCTGTGATTGTATTGACAGCTGTTGTAATTTATGATCATAGTCTCTGATTGTGGCTACGAGTGTTGTTAACCCTTTAGTCGCCAACAACACAGTATTTTACATACATATCTATGTGATATATACATGTAGGAATATAATATTCAGCGAAAAATAATATCAAATGTAAACGAAATTTTTTACCGACTTTAAAAATGAGCAGGTTCTATGTTCCACCTTTTTTTATTTTTGTTCGTGTATCGATTAGTCCATCAATTGTTAACCGATTTTCAAAATTCTTTTTTTAAATTGACAACTCCTACTAAAGAATCATCCACTTATTACTGACAAGCTACAGATATGAATAACGGACGTTGAAACAAATATTTATTATTAACACGAATAAAATTTGTTCAATGTAGGATCTGAACAGAACATTTAGTTTTGGCGCTTTGTGACAATTGGCGGTATTTAGTAGCGATTACGTCAACGTCATATCGATAATAATACTTGTAATTTCCAGTATAAGTTGAAGTATCATTCCTTGCCATAAGCACAAGCTACACATGTCCATTATGTTTAATGTGTAAATAAGTATACTAAATCTATTTAAAAAAAGAAAAAAGCAAATAAAATATAATAAAATAAGAAAAATACAATTCTAATTATATGCGGCGGTTCATAAAACCATAAAACGGTTTTAGACTTTCGATATTATAAGTGTCTCATGAGATTATCAAAATGTAGAACAGTTAACAGTTTTGCCAATTTCTTTTTTTTACAACTTGCCACTGACATTCAGAGCAGTACGAGACGTTGCTGGATCTGGTAGCATATTAAGCAGTGAACCAATATAAATCAATATCCACATTATGCTAGAATAGCTTTCGTATGCAAATGATGTGTACATTTAATAAAACCTTCATAGAAATATCAATAAAGTGCCAAGAAATATTAGTTTTCTTTTCTCTCTAACCTTCATTTCTTTTGTCCTCCAGGCGTACTCCGTCAGTATTACAATGACGACACAGAATCCTGGGCTTGGGTGCGAGCAGCCGTCCGAAGCGGTTGCCTCCTCGCCTGGAGGGATGGCACTCTCCCCAGAAGAGCTGCGGCTCGTTTACCACTCCGGGACTTGCACCTGCGCACCGCTACAATTTTGCCAAACGCGTTCCAGCTCTCCAGGCTCCGCGACGACTCTGCTGTCGCCACGTTTCAGGTGATTATTCAAAGAGTATTTTAATAAAAAAAATAACTAGAACATTGCAATTACAGCTTTGAGAGCCTAGAGCCTAGTTTATTTCAGAACAACTCGGGTTCACACATAGCGATTAGCCTCGCCTGCCTGAAATTGCTCAGTTTGTTTAGACCTGCCTATTGGTGAAAATTTCAGTGCGAGCCATTCGAAGCATTAAACCAAACTTGGTTTAATACTTGAATATCGGTAACAAATTTTATCCGAAAAAAATCCCAAAAGCTATTTGTAAAGTAATACAGGTTACGAATAAGACATTTTATGCATACACGGTCACAGGCAGTTGCAACAAAAATCCTTTTCCCTAAATCGCAAATTGCAGAATCACGTTCAGTCACTTATTTGCACAAATCATCTCACTTGTTGACACTTAACGAATTGAAAAATCACGAGATTATTATATACGTATGTTTTGAACAAAACCATGTGATTGTACTTATATAATAATAATATGTTTACTTCATGTCTGCAACTGACTTGACAAGTAGGTACACATGAAAATTTGATTAGCGGTTACTTAATCACGATGCCTTGCCCGAATTGCTAATGATTCGTATTTAGTTCTGGTTAAGTCCGGGTCATCGCATCTGGACTACTTGCAGGCAAAAATTAGTTATATAACTCAGTTTTTAGTCGCCCTAGGTTTTAGAGTATACCATAGGTATTTAATAGAAGAAGCAGCAATCTGATTTTGACTATTAACTTACCCCTAATTTCGAATATAAAGCCTGGAGATAAATCTAATTTCGTATATTAACCAAACTTGCTTGCAAACTAAAAAACCTTATAAGACAATTTTATACAATGATTCAATTTAAGTAACTTAAATATTGATCTTGATCTAGTAACATTTATTGTATTTCTTTTCAATATTGTTTTTCCCAAATGGAAAAGAAAAATAAGAAGAATCATATTTCTCAAAATGGCTGTAAAATAATTGTACTATCATTTTTATTACAGATAACATTTATTCTGTGAAAAATGTAATATCTTGATTGTTATTTCAGTTTATTGAAAATTGCGTGTCATCATTTACTTTACAAACGACGCCACGGTTTTAAGAGTGTCATGTCCAGGAACAATCAAGACATATTCTTGTTTTTATCATGAGCTCCCATGACCTTACTATTTGTTAAAATTAAAAAAAACCTATCGATATATCGACATGCGATCAGAAATAATGTTAACAATATGCAACATGTATTAGTAGTGGTTCAATATCACGTGTACTATGCTCTACACTCTACACAGTCACGTACGACGTTCATTGTCTAGAAGACAATGCTTTCATAAATAATTATCAACACAGATGTTACATGACCCTATCAACAAACTAATCCAGAATAAATAAAAAATATTTATACATCAACGTGCATGTTTGAGAAGCACGCTAAGATTTTTGTTGAGATATTATTATATACTAACGCATTAAGATAAACTATTGTGAGAGGCCAGTGTCGAGAAGTTGACTAATATAGTGGATGATGATTGACTGCATTTCTATGGCGGGTGTAGATTTTATGTGCAGTTTACAATTTTACATATTTGCTTAAAGTTCTAGAAAAATACTACCATCCCATACATGTAGCATTAGTACAGTTTTTAAAGTTAGGTTTAAAAATCTTTATTCTAGCAATTATAATACGTTTTATATATTAACTGTTTAATTTTGAAAGATAAATGTTTGAGTAAAAGATCCTACGTATTTCGTAGCAACATTCGCATTAGAATTCGCACAAAGCGATGATAATATTCTGGCAATGTATTTGATGCGATATGTCTGTTTAACAATTTGAGTGGTTTACTTAAGAAAGTGTCACTCGTTATCACATCTAGTATTCGTAAGTTAGCCTGCAATTACTAACATGCGTACAGTACTATAGTAAGCCACATATTGTTTTTCATGAAACAAGTTTCGTAAACCAATAAAAATTCCAAGCCATCAATGTTTCTAATAACTGTCTGGTGAAAAAAAAATTGTTAACTCATTTAAATTTAAAAGAAAATCAACAATTTTATAAAACCCATTAAGCTCCTTAGTAATAAGTAGGTATCAGTATAATGTCATGCACGTCGTGCAAGACGTTGGACCCCTTTCGTATAACGCCTTTCTCACGATTCGTACATTTTAATAGACCTCAGTAAAATGTAACATCCGTAAATCACAGACCTTTGTGCACCGCGACCTTTTCATGCACGGCCTATTCACAGTAAGAAGGGCTAGAAGCGCGAAGGTGTTGACATATAAAGAAACACGTTTAAGAAAACTCCCCTTAATAATATCTTGGCAGTACAAAAAATGTCTATTAAAGCAATATGACCGTGACTCACTTCATCGCGAGATCAGATGTTCCATTATTGTCACCCTATGAAAATGACTGGTCTACTTTTTATATTTATTTTGAGAATACGTTTCTTAAATTATATGCAAATCATAACGTTCTTTTAGATTAAGTCATAAATGTTCTCCAAGTTGAATGTTACAATTAAGTTTATTGTTGCAGACTTGCAATGCTGCTGAATATACGAGATGGGTGCGTGCACTATGTGTCGAAATCCTGGGCCAAACTCCATTACCACAAGTACGATTTTTGGACGTGTTACCCGCTACGGATACTGCCATCCGGGAACCAAAGAAAGAATCTTCTCAAAATGAGACTCCCTTATGCCCGCCAAAGGCTCCCCCGAGAGCTCGCCGGAGGTTGCTAACATCGACCGAGACATTAATGCCGCGTAGGGATCATTCCCCCGCAGCAACAGACGAGGGCATCGTCGTCGAAGACGACGACTACGACTCTTCGTCTGACCGCAGCCTCGACTTAACCCTGTCCCTCGACGCCTTGAAGACCACAGACGTGGTCGATGCGCCAGTACGGATCACAGAGGTCATCAAATGTGACAATTGTAGCAAACTAAACGCAGTAACCCAGCAACATCACACGTTGCCGCGTGCCGCACGCTCAGAATCAGAACAAGGTCGCCGATACCTGAAAAGATGGGAGGGTACGGTAGGAGGCGCAGAAAGAGGCCGGTACGCAATTGAAGCGGCTAGGCGTAAAACAGCGTCGATGGAAAATCGGGCGAGATCATGTTCCCCAAATGTACATGAAGCTGTGGCTAAGTATGTACCAGTGCGAGAGCGGAGGGCATTGTTTGAATCGATGTCCCGAACTACGGCGAGTAGCCTAGCAAGGAGCAGCGAGCAGTTGGCTCGTATCGAGAGAGCGCCCTCGGAGACCACACCGAGAAGGGCCGCGTCACTTCACGACCTACAAGCACCGCCAACGCGCTCAGTGAGCGATCTCAGGCAGTTCTTCGAGGCGGTGGCGCGCGGCGCGGGCAGTTGCGGCGTGCAACGCCACAGTGCGCCGCCTAACCCCGTGCCGCGCGCCTTTACCTCACTCACGTGCGCCTGACGCATACTTTTTTGTAAATATTGTAGATAGAACTAGGCGTTGACCGCTATCTCACTAAGTCGTTCGTATTAAGACTGTTAAAAGTATTGTTATAGATGTACCTAATATAAATAAAATGAGATGTATTGTCTATTATACAGCAGTTTTATTGCGGTTTGGACCTTGTGGTGAGGAGCTATATTCGTCGTAGGGAGTCTTATATAAACGATTTATGTAGCCTTGTTCTATATCGATGTATTGAAAAGCCAATTTGTCACAAGGCAATTGGTTTAGTAAGTCATTATATTTTATATAGCATCATTTGTGTACAGAGGAGGTGAAATGTCAGTGCGCGCAAAGGTCGACTGTTACGGTGCTCGTGTCCTCGAAGTAAGTCTGTTGTAAGCGCAATATATTTCTTAACTTTAAACGCCGCACTCAGCCATTGTTGTGTGTTCGCTTGTCAAAATTATAACAAAACGGTTAGTGCCCATTTAGTTCAAATTATAACAAAACAACATGCTCTGTATTACTATTATGCGAATTGCGCTCAAAGTAATACAAGTTATTTGAACGTTTAAGAGGTTGTCGCTAAATTTACATTATACTGGGTTATCCTTATTGGAATGTCGTTGTCATGACAACCGCTCTTCCTTTCCTTTCTTAAATGAAAGTGATCTACACATAGATTTCAAATATATCAGTGAACGATTAACTGACTCACAGTTGATAACTAATGACCTGTTCGGACACAAAGGCAGAGGCTTTCAAACCTCTTGTATGGTTAAATCATAATGGATATGATATCATTTGAAGAGCGGATACCTGTGGCAGGTCACGTACGTCCACGGAAATGAAAGAGATGATTAACATTGAGAAATTATCTGTAATGCAGTATTTGAGAAATCATAAACTTCTTTACAGTTTCATATTTTATCACTACTGTATACCGAGTCTATAATAGTAACCGTTGTATGTAGAGATGATTACAGATGCTCATTGTTTTTAGTAAATGGTTGTACCCGTCCGTTTTGTACCCTTTGATTAATAATAATAGTACCTACTAGACATGGGATAAAATCACATTGAAATGTGATTTATCACTCAATTTTTTCGTATGCCGCTTAGGGTTGCTACTTACTCACGTGTTTGTTGTTATATATGTTTTCAGACGATGCCTAAAGACCCTGTTTTTGTTAAATTTATAGTACCGCTACGTAGGCTACTACCTACTATTATTATTACTACTAAGCCAGCAAAACTATATCGAAATCTCGACAAACTTACGGCTATCTCAATGAATGCAAAGATCCATTTCATTTTATTAAAACAGCTCTTAGGTACATTAAAAAATAACTCCTGTTTCTTTAGAACATTGCAAGAACAACAGATAACACTTAATGCTCTAATATCAAATGAGAACACTAAGACTTTAAAGAACTAGGTATTTGGGCAAATAATTTTTTTTTATAATATTTAAATTGAACCCACAACACTTGGAAAGGTGTAGTGATTTTGTTCGTGTAAATGCCGAGTGCCGGCATGCACACGAAAATGACTAGAAGCAAATTGGCGCAGTCAAAATAATTAGGTCTTAAGTTTACTGGCCTTTTTCTTTTTTTTTTTTTTTTATCGTGCGGAAATCCTCTCGGATACCACCAGAAGGGTGGTTATGTCGG
>JANTPX010000008.1:53277-63331 GCA_024757885.1 Apantesis nais | reverse complement strand
GTGAATTGAATATCAATTAAGGTTAATTGACAGCTAAGTGGGAGTAATGCCTTCGTATATAAAATTAAATAAATCTTTTGTAATTATACAAAAACGAATCATCAGCGAAACAACTACTTACGAATTAATTATAGTTCAGTAGAGTAGTAAGATTTTTTGTTCTGTTGAAACCATCTTTAAAATTATTCAAGCACACTCCCGACTTGCGCAATAAGAGGATTCTCGACGGACAGCATATAAACATCAATTAACATATTTAATGACACAGATAGTTAACTATTAATTTCAAACAATTTCCACGGTGTCTCAATGTGCCCGAGATTTGAATGTAGGTCGATAATTGACCTAATCGTGCGTATACATGTATATTATATACTATACATATTGATTTACGCGTAATACAATTAGCAACTAAATTTATATATATTACCAATTCCAGTTAGTTTATCAGTCTATTAGTTCAGTTAAACGGCCATGCTTTGGACTTGACCCCTTTTATCTTTGGTTAACACTAAAACATGAACATTTAAACTCTCCCCTTAGCTGTAAGAATATTATGATGTAATTGCGAGTTATTTATGTATGTTTACTATTGCTACACACATATTACACTTTGCGTGATCCACAAATCTTTCTGAGTGCTCTTTATGTCCGTTACATGTACATATGTCAATAAAGCCTTCCGCGACACAGAAAATATGTCCAGTGCGGAAGTCGTTTTTTTTCAACAAGAAAGAAACCTTCAATTTGCTTCTGCCCTGACATACCCCACGATCTACTATTATTAGACATTTTAAGTGAATAAGTTACGCGGATGGAATGTTTGTGAGGACCAACAATCAAAACAATCTTATTAACTTTCAGATATACCAATACATACAATCGAGGTTTTATCGATCTCCTGAGGTACTGTTGGGCGTATCTTATGACCTTGCGATAGACATGTGGTCGCTTGGCTGCATACTGGTCGAGATGCATACTGGCGAGCCGCTGTTTAGCGGAGCCAACGAAGTCGACCAAATGAACAAAATTGTCGAGGTGCTCGGCATGCCGCCTGATCATTTATTAGACCAGGTTTGTTCACATTCTTGTACTCTATGTAAATTTAGTATAAAGTCATAGTCAATAATAGTAAAAGCCAACCATTTATTTACCCATCTTTTTAAGTTATCATTTTGTTTTCATTTAAGTATGGTACCATGATGAGAATTGTTAAATGTTTATTTTATTTACAGGCACATAAAACAAGAAAATTCTTTGACAAATTACCAACGACTGAAGGTGGTAGTTATGTATTAAAGAAAGTCAATGGGAAGGATGGCAGGTAACTATCGAAATTTGATTTCAATTTTTTAGATTTTTTTCAAATTAGGAATTCAAGTTATCATGAAAAAAGACTCACAGGGGGGGGGGACCTCCGTTTTCCTTACCTTTGTTGTCTTATCTAATAACTTTATGAAAAGGCAAATAAGATAAAAAAATATGTTTCATTACAAGCTGACCCCACAAAAGTTGTTTTGCCGTATAAAAAAATGAGCAAGAAATAGAAATAAAAGTTTAGGGGGAACCACTCCTCACATTTAGGGGAAAGAAAAATAGATGGTCAACATCGCATTTGCCGACTTAACCGATATGCACACAAAGTTTTATAAAAATAGGTCGAGCCATTTTGGAGGAGTTTAATTACAAACACCGTGACACGAGAATTTTTTATATTAGATATTTAAAACTTACTTTTGGAGCGAAAGAGCTTTGATGATTTTAGCAACTTGGGCTTAAATTTAACATAGTGCTCGAAAGCTAGAATAATAACGATAGAGTTAGTCGATAGTACACCCGTTTAAGCAGCATGTAAGTTTTATCTAAATGATATATTAGACGAGTATGTGTAGCATGTAGTGATGTTCGCAGCGGTTACAGGAAGTACCGCGCGCCGGGCACTCGGCGGCTGCACGACATCCTGGGCGTGGAGGGCGGCGGGCCGGCCGCGCGCCGCCGCGGCGAGCCCGGACACTCCGTCTCGGATTATCTCAAATTTAAGGTACCTAAGTCACATCAACTTTACTCTTATATACTAATTCTTGCACTTAATCATTATTTCAATGACGGGGGTTATATATTTATGGCGGCCCTCTGTCCGGTGGCGTCTTTCTTCTTTCCTGTGCAGAAATTCACTTGGATACCACCCATCAGAGGTTGTGTCGGACTTGAACCGATCAATTCTGCACGCCGTCCTAGGTTTACCATAGGAACCTTGGGTTTACCATAGGAAAGAAATCCCTGATACCCTCCGACGGCGTCTGGATTTTATATGACTAGCGCTTCCTCATCTGCAAATGGAATATACACGATTTTTCCAGGCTCTTATTCTCCGATATCGTTTTTGTCATGTCTTGTGCTGATTATTGTAGAAAGTCAGAAATGAACACAGAAATGTTGATTTATAAAATTCACATCAGCATCTGCTGCTGCTGTGATTCAAGCGGTCACAGCAGCAGCAGATGCTGCATAGACATCGCGCATCACGCGTCACCAGACATATTCCCAGTGCGGGAGTTGTCTTTCTCAAAAATTAATAACAGTTAATATATGCTGTATTGAAGTCGATATTGATGGCCAGCTGATTACCACAAATGAGTTGTCGTTTCTGTACATAAGTTAACGTGGGTAATCATTAATTCCTACTTACACAGTCCTATTATCTTTGCAAATTTTAATATTCTTCTGTGTTGTTGTTGTTGTTTTTACCCGACTGCTAAGGAAGGGTTTATGTTCTTCGCGCGTATCTTGTGTACATGTAATATTATTTATTGTCTCATATCTAGTTTGGAAGATGAACGGATTTATGTAATTAACATATCGTTAGATTCGTCTTGGTAACCCAAGTGTTCTTAGATAGGTGACTCGAAAAAAACCAACATGGCCTCTGTGAGATGCTACAGTTTAAAGTATAACCGGATTTTTTGATACATGCAATATGGGTATCAAAGTAAGGGCTCATCATGAGTATTTCATTTTAATTTTAAAATATATATTATTAGTGCAATACTTATAAAAATGTCGTTTTGTAGTCGTGTTTTTTACTTTTAATTATTACTTATTGTTCTACTATAATATACTACAAGAAAACGATAATAATTTGCGCCGAGCATTGCTCCGAACAAAACTTATCGTGCTTCTCGGTAACATCATCGATTTTTTTTCGTTATATACAGTATACTATGGTGGGTAATTGCTAAACCTAAGTTCCGTTCTTATCATTTAAGGCAACTAAAATAATCTTTTTAATTTCAGTACACATTTGTAGACAAATCATGTGGGTACATATACAATATCTATGTTCGCGAATAACATAAATCATTAGACTTTACTTTAATTACTTGATTTATTATATTTTATGTAATCTGTATAGTCACCATTATTCATAAAAATGTATGTTTTTAACTGCTAAATACACCAGGGAGCTAATTCGCAAATATAGATTAAAACATATCGTTTTTTATGTATTTATATTTTATGTATGGTAAGTTTTTATAACATAGCAACGTTGTTTGTTTTCATGTTTTGTTGAAAATACTTGAAACGTTAGTTATTGCAATTGTAACATTTTTTTGAAAAGAATTTATATACTTTTAACAAAGTTCTAGAAATTTGAAAATTACATGAAAACAGGAGGATTCACTGTATGAACTGTACAATTCCAATAACTACTCATCATAGGTGTACAGGATCTGCTGTTCTTTAACCATGAGGGGATCTAGCTGTAAATTCAAATATAATGTGTTCACCTTTAAAAATACTTTTTAATTGTCAGGACCTAATCCTCCGTATGTTGGAGTACGACCCCAAACAGCGTGTGACGCCGTACTATGCGCTGCAGCATAATTTCTTCAAAAGGACCGCAGATGAGTCCACAAACACACAGCAAGCACAGTCGCATCATCAACACGGTTAGTTCCCTAACATTGTACCTAAACTCACTCACTTCTTCTATAGGAATGGGTAGCGAAGTTATTTGAAGTGTGTCAATTTTAAGTGGATCAGTTTACAAAAAAAATGAATTCTACGATGAACAAACGTAACAAAATAATTGTAATATTTAATTGTTTTTTGGATATTTTTATATACCATAGTTAGGGGAAGACGATTCATAGGAGATTTACACATATTTTCACAGAATTAAAACTTATTTTAATCACGTCTAAGCACTCGTGAATATTTAATAAGTAATAAATCAGTGTAAGAAATTCACTTAGGAGAAAACTATATGTTTTCATTCAGTTTTTTTGTTATTTTGATATTGTACCTTAATAATGCTTGAACAACTCCTTGTCTTAAATGAAAATATTACTACTGGTCTCTGACTCATCGTCATTTGTCTAATATCATCTAATATAAGTCTAACATAATCATTTCAAGCTTATGTCGTGTTCTTTGCTAACATAAATCGCTTTATCATTTGTCTTAACTATTGAAACTTCAAAAGATATCTTTATAAAAAAAAATGAAAGTTACTGCTTTATATCTTACATAACACGTATAAATTTTACTGATTACTGCAGACTGCTAATTACATACAAATGTATATTATTTATTAAAATTAGAAGACACTTTCGATTTTTATGTCGAGGACAGTCAGCATTATAAAAAAGCAATGGTGCGCTTTGGTTTTAATTTATTGTATTAATCATTAGTGGATCAAAAATTGATCTCGAATCGCAGGTCGTTGTAATTTTTATGAGTAACCCAAAGGTATAAACGTTGGCATTGTGGCAGATGGCCCGTCGGACTCGCGATGACTAGAGCGGTCCGGCGGCCCCGGCCCGCGATCAATTGCCCCGCCTCACTAGTGCCTAACGATTACGTGTCAGGTCTGCAAACTATATACTAGGAATGTTTATACGTAACCTTCCCCACACCTTCAGCATGCTGGATGTATCACGCATGGCTTTCAATTAATTATACGTGCAAACTGAAGTATCGTTTATCGACTGGATTCGTGAATTTAGACACTACTCGCATGTCGCCTAGACTCCCATTATTATGATTTTACGCAGCAGTAGTTAATCTGTGCTGTTGAAATTAGTGACCTATCCAAGTTTCATAATTAGAAAACGCGGAACAGCGTGCAAAAATTTTAAAAGTGGTCAAGTCGATAAATGATTCCTCCAGGTTCTGAATTATTGTTATGTATGTATGTATGTTTACATTTATCACATATTTATAAGTTCTAGATTCGTCTGTAATCACAATCCCTAATACATTTAATTAGTACTTAGCTACACTAACCCTTTAATTTGGTGATGAGCTGTTTGATGTTGAGGAACAGTCCAGCGCGGTGTGTAACGTGGCGTGTGTTGTATGTTGTGTGCAGCGGGCGGCGCGGCGGGCGCGGGCGCGGGCGCGCGGCTGTGGGGCGCGCCCATGGAGGTGGAGGCGGTGCGGCGCGACGACGAGCTGCTGCAGGCCGTGTGCCACAGCCCCGTGGCCATTCACTAGCCTCGTGCGAGTGCACTCCTGGACTGAATCCGATATTTATGATTCTATATTTTTATTTAATACGATAAGTCTGACTGTAAAGAAATATTATGGTGACGATTTGTTACGTTGTACCGTATATTTGTATTATTTGTTTCCTGATCGCTTCACCCGACAGTACTTAGCGTTTCGAGTGATCGCCGACGATTCGCCGCATCCGGACGCGTCGAGGGCGCGAGAGCTAGGTTTTTTTATTGTTACGCGATGCATATCAAGGACGCAATATGGTAGAAAATAAATATTGTATATAAAAATTAGGAAACCGACTAATCGATACAGACTGCGACATAAACTGGATAATCTATAGTTTAGTTACGATCTATGCTAGTTAGGCTTTCGTTCGGTTTTAATTATCGCAAGCTTTATATTCCTAAAGTGTCGGCAACTGATGACTGAAATTCAAAGGGCCAATGAGAATTTGTTTATACAAACGAAGAAATAGATTAAGTATTTTTGTTAATGCACAAATTGATTCGAATCGACACACTTTGTACACATACTTAAATTATTTAATTAAAACTATGCCCTCGCATTTCAGAGTTGTTGTGTAACGTGTAAATGTTTTATTTCCATGTATGATGCTTGTGATTAAGACTCAAGTGTTTCTTTAACGCGTATTAGGTTATTTTGACCCATTGGTATTCAAACGATGTGTTAAACGGAGAATAGTGTATAGGTAATTCTATAAAACACAAAATGTACTTGTAGGTTACGAGAATGTTGAATCATATATAAAAATTGGGTATTTCAAATAAGGGTTATTAAATTGAATTACTGACTTGTTCAACCTTTTTGGATTTGAATCTACAATAGACTAACCTCATTGTAACAGACTGGTGGAAACTTTCTAAACAGAAATATTTTGTATAGCATACACTGAATCACTGCCTTATTGTGCCGGAAGTTTTTATGTGTGAGGCCCGCTACTACCTGATGGCTTTTAGGTCGCGCGTTATTCGATAATCCAAATGTTGTATCGGTAATGTCTTCTTAATATTTGTTGCCTTTTAGTGACGACAATCTTAATTGCATTTAAGATTTAATGAACATTGCACATGGCACACGTTCAATCTAAAAGTTAGCAAATATCGACGGTAGGTGGGGTGTCTCAAATTGTAGATATCTGCGTAATGTAATGTATAGAAACTGTCCATTGACCTCAAAAGCTTGTTAGTAGCGGTCCTAGATCCTAGCTTCTTTATTCTGACCACGTCGTGATATAGTGAAATTTTTATGTTAAATTATTTTTAGTTTAAAATTGACTGAGGTGACAGCAGTTCAGAATAAAGCAGCTAAATGACGAATTGCAACTGATAGCAAATTATTTCTTATCGCAAAATATTGTTGCGACTTTTTATAAAAAAAAAACTTTCCTAAGTGGATTTATTTTAAATGAAACATGTATGGTACTCGTTTACATGAAGCATTAAAGTATTTTTTATTATTGTTAATTTATCTAATAATATGTGCTATCATTATTTTATTTCATTGTAGATTTGAATCTATTTCTAATCTTGCTGTTCTGTATTATAAAAAATTGAAATATCTGTATAATATTTACTGTAATACTTTTCTGCTTCATGAGATATAGGGTTGTTAGAAAGAGTATAAGGAATAAGTATGGGTTACACGTTTAATTTGATAATGATAGAACAATGTCGAGGTAATCAGCGGGCAGGTTTCCAAATGTAAGTAAAAAAAGAATTGTGTTCATCAAGTGTACCTAATTGTAATATACATTATCATATATTTGTTTTAATGTTTAGTTCCTTTTAAATAACGATAAATATGCTAAAATAGACACTGTATCCACCGTATGATATACAGTTAATGGTTTACTCACTGTAACACATGTATAACTTAAGACAATTGTTTCGTTGTGACAAGCCTTATCACCGGAAATCTGCCGTGACATCTTTATATATTACAAACTAGTCTGGATGTTAAGTGATAATGAACACGTAAAACACCAACCTATTTGAATATAGTTCTAACTAAATCCATTACTCAAGAATGGCCCTAGATGTTTGCGCTTGAGTATGTAATATACTATACTATTTATTTGTACTGTGACAGCATGGGATTATATGGAGTGTGTGAGTTGGTGTGTGGTGGTGCGCGACGTGATGAGCTAATGTTTATTTCCTATCGGATTGTCAGTTCGCAGGCACTGTAACAATAAAAGGATAGAGCTTTATGTCACTAAGTTTTGTATTTTAAATCAATAAACGATAGCAATTGATATGTGTTATTTTATTTACCTTATGTAGTGATGTGACCTCGATGGAATGGACTTGATGGTGGTAAGCCCTGCTGTCCATTCCTCGTCCAAAAATACATGAAAGGTGGGCTTAACGAATATTTTCTCATCATTGGTGCAGACAGACAAATCAGGTTGGTTTGCACCATTAAAGCAACTACTTTACTATTATCACACATTACTCGTTTATTACAGTAGTTTGGTCATCGAAGTTTTTTTTTCAAATAGGCTGGTGAAACCCACTGTAGACATTGAATCCGTTATCGATGTTACTGACATCAGGTTTGGATTGACACTGATCGTCATTGACAAAGATCGTTAGGTTTATAACGTAAAGAAATTAAATACACTTGAAGTTCATAAAATTGCCTACTCCTAGTTTTCATTTTGCAAATGTTACGACTATTGTAATAAAATAAGTGCAACCAATTTTCAACCTTATGAACTTACACATTATTTAATATTTTTTTATTTATTCGTGATAGGCACTCTTTAGTAAGGATTAAGGTCGAATATTGTTAGCATCTGTTTTTTTTATACCTACAACACTGCATGAGTTGATTCCGACCGGATCTTCGTTTTTTTAATCGATTTTCATCTAATTAATACTCTAGTATCTTTATACTCAATGGTGCAGATGAGAATATACCATCAAATAAGTATTGATTGCACCATTCATGTACTAGGGGTCAAAGGCAATTGCAGAGTTTGTCCTGTACACCGGTATGTACACATTTTATATATGCTTCTGTATAACCAGGTTCTCGGCTTAATTGCTATTTCCCCTTCCAAGATTGCGTTGGTATAATTTATACTGTACCATGAATTATTATAGATTGAGGTGTATTATAAACGTAAACTGTAGTTATTATATAGCCGTTAATAATGACCGCTATTGCAAATGCAGAATGTTTTATTTTGTATTGTGTCTCAAGATTGTATTTATAAAAATCTGATAAAGTAAAATGTAATCGTTGTTATATAGTAATGATGCCGTTATAATTAACCGCAGCACCGATTCTTGTCTGATATCTCTACAGTTTATGAAAAACATGTTGAAATTTACACGGTACTGATTTGATAGTATGATCACATCTGCACCATTAAGATGACCTATACTAGATCATTAACTCGTTCAAAATTGGCAAAAGCAAACGAAGGTCTGGTCAAAATCACCTTGTACGCCTATTTTTATGGTGGCCAAAACGTTAGATAGATAAAAAACAGTTGCTAACAGTTTTCGACCTTATTGACATTTCCCTAAAAACGTGTTTTATATATCACTTATATAAATAATTATAACTAATGGCTATTGTTTCTGTTAGAGATTCTTATAGTATACTAGGAAAAGTAATATATAGGTTATAAGTGTTTCTATTTTTCACACATTTTGAAGATATTGTAAGATACTATTACTTCTCATGTCTATAATATTTCGGTAAGCATGGTACTGAACGTAGAAATTTATAATACAAAAACAAACCTTATTCCCAATAGAAAGCTGTTAGCAAAGCCGGCGACTTACTGCCAAAGCCCTACAAAGCCATAGTAAAATATTAACAAAACACGATTGGGTCCGCGATTCGCTTGTTCATAATATCGTCGTGCACTCATTTATCATTTCGTAAACGACCACATAATACCCCTAATGAGTAAAATCCAAGCATACCTTGGGCAATACCATTAATATTACAAACCCCGGGCCCTCCCCTCGGCGTATACACACCTCTAGTGTGAAGGCCCTTGCTGTACACAAAATTGATGATCTTTATAGACACTATAATATTGTTACGAGTTAAGGTATGTTGATTTGTAATGAAAAGCCTTCTGATGACGAGACTTATTAATACAATTAAATAAGTTCAAACAATAGTTTATAATAATCCGGAATAATCGCCCAGGCCGCTGGATTACTCTTCTGTTCGCTTTGACCACTTCGATATTTATCGCACTATAGCTCAAACTGAACTATTCTGCCGGCAAAAATGTGCTTGAATTTATACTACTCGCTAGAAACTTCATTAATCTTTCTAGAAAATTCAAAAGAACTGTTTCGAAGAATAAAGGGGATGTTTACAAGATACAATGTATTTCTCGTTATTCTATGCCATACTACATCATTATTAGGACCATCCGTGGTATAAAGCAGTTATTTTTTTTATGGTATGAGGAGACGAACGAGCAGACGGGTCACCAGATGGTAAGTAATTAACTCGGCCCATGGACACGAGTCACATGTGCTTTGCTGCCCTTTAA
>JANTPX010000007.1:352328-363132 GCA_024757885.1 Apantesis nais | reverse complement strand
GAATTGCGGCAGGGTACAGATAATTGAATATAAATATCTTCTAGGCCTTGAATATTGTTGTAGTACAATTTATTAATTTAAAATATAATCTCTCCACTATACGAAATATTAGCGCGTCCTCGCGTTCCAAAAAAACATAATCGAAGAAACGAGTGTAGACTACGATTATGTGAAAAAAAAAACAGACATGAGATATAGTAATCAACAGTAGTCAAGTCACTGCCAAATTACTACGATGCAAACTTAGAAATAGAAGTAGAAAATCAAACAATTACTTAGCTTAACATATTTATGTACCAATTGTGTAATTACTTAGTAGTTCACACAGTTTATGGAATATTCAAAGTGTATGTACGTAATTTAAACAAAAGTACGAACAATTGTTCTACTTGTAAAGTTTTACTTGCAAAGGTGAGTGAGCGTTATGAATAACCGCAGGGCAGTGTACCGTCGATCTAATTTGTGACTGAAAAATATTTTATACGGTTATTGTGGTTGAATTTAATGTCGTTCTCAGCTATTGTGTTATAGTGTGTTTGTTCGATAAACTTTGTTTATAGCTAAATGAGCGATACAGCGTACGTTGACCTAACTCTGGAATAGAGAACGTTAGATTACGTACTGATATGCGCATATTGCGTATGGTCACTGTTATGAGATCGCGTTACAGAATAAGCTATACATGCACTTTCTATATTTTTGTACCTTTTACGCAATATTTTTGCCGATTTATAATTTTAGTTACTAAGTCTGAATAAAAATTAACTTTTAAATAATGAACTGGCTGATACCATTTTTTACTATACATTTTGTTTGATAAGATTTTGCAAACTAAAATTAATCTATTTAATTGATAATTTCTAATTTGCTGTATACTCCTTAATTTTTTTTAAATCATTTTGTAATTTATATCACAACAATAACAACGATAAATAATAACAACAAACAAAAGACAAATGTAAGTAGAAAATATGTTCAAAGTACTTGTGCTGTTAAGCCGGAGGTGGTGGGTACGATTCCTACCCAGGACAAATAATTGTGTAACGAGCACGATGATATGTTGTGAATTTGGTTATAATTTATCTATAACGTGTATGTATTTAGAACTATATAAGTATGTTTATCAACAGAATGGTTATCTAAGCACAGGCTCTGCCAAGTTTGGGACTAGAGGGCTAAGTGCGAGATTATTTATATCTACTCACTTCTCACAGTGAGCGCGTTCGGCGATTGGCCCGCTCTTAAATCTGCACCAATCACAACGCCAAACGCGCTCACTTTCGAGCGTGAATAAGTGAGAAATAAACCTGCATTTAGCCTCAAAGGCCGTCCGTGGGATGTGTCAAATTATTATTATTATTATTACTTACACATACTTATATTACCTGTATATACTAATTCTTTCATCTCTCGTTTGCTTCTTACACTATGTTAAAAATGTATATTACACTAGCTGATCCAGCAAACGTTGTTTTGCCATATAAATTATTTCTAGTGCATAAAAAAATAGAACTTGGTTGAAGAAGGGTAAAAATTTAGGGTTACATGTATTTTTTAATGCCAAATCATAAAAAAAATATATCCAAAAAAACCATCATCCAGGTACTGTTATGTAAAAAAAGATACTCTTATGTGCATTGTTTCCTTACGGTTTTGACTACATTTTTACTTTGTTATTAAACATCGTAACATCGTAACGAATTGGCCGATTTAAACAGTTCATTAAGTAATTTGTCCTTAAAAAATAACCCTAACTTTGAACTGATTTCTTCAGAAAAGGATTTATTAATCCTTTTCTGAAGAAATCAGTTCTAAGTTAGGGTTATTTTTTTCAGTACTGATAGAATCCCTTTTTGTTTTGATCTATATTTTGGTTGAATAATTTCCACAATGAAATATTATTATAGCTAAACTATAATATGTTGATAAATATCCTCGTAAATTTTTTTGTGCGTATTATTGAATACGTTCAAATTTTTTTTGGGTAGTATAAATAGTTTTAGTAGTGCACGCGTAGAATGCAAAAATGTTTTGCATTTTTTACACCTTCCTTCCAAACTATTGTCATTTGAATAGGAAATTATATATCTGCTCAAAATAAAATATACCCTATGTTATCCGCTAATAATGAAGTTTTTTATAGGTAAAATATTTTTTTAAATCGATCGCGTAGTTTCAGACCCTAAACATTACAAGCAAACAAACAAAAAAGTATCATATTAGTATAGACATGTTTCCTACAAATTTTTACCACTTCCGATCACTTGTACTTATTATGTTTACTTACAAAATATATTCTTAAATTTCAACCATAATAATAAGTTTTAAATTGAAATAATGAAAATTTGAAAAAATTAAATCTAAAGATTTGTAACATTTCCTATAAGTTAATATTAACAAGACATGTAAAGTTTAAATAAAGTACCAAATCATCAAAACGGTACATTTTTTTGCAACGAAGTGTATACTTCTAAATAGGTTCACATTTCTGATTCAAAAGGAACACTCTGAGCGGAATGCGAACTGTTTACCCTGTGTGCTCCCTCGTGAATTCTGGTCTGTTCACCGGTGCCAGCCAAGATATGTCGCAATCCCATCCAATTTGCCTCCCGCCGCTCGTGCTGCTACTTGAATAAAGCGGAAAATTTTGCTCCGCAGCTCACCTTCGCCGGAATAAATTATGGCGTGTAAATCGTTGTGTATTGATTGATTCTTACAGTGCATTAAAATTAACTTTAAATCTGTTTGAATTGCATGCATTGAAAACGAACGAAAATATTTTTACGTGAAGTACTAAGTTGTCTACAGTGCAAAGATATTTGTTTTATCAACGGTCCACTCGGTTGCAATTTACAGAATATAACTGTTCAAATAATATTTAGAATGAGTTGAGATGGGAATGAACACGATCGTTTGGCACGAGCTGGACTGCGCGTTGCCGCGGTGACAACTAATAGCTCTTCGCAAATTCAATTAACCGTGGAATAGAATATAGCTTCCCGGTACACGGTACGCGATCATTAAGTTACGCTTCGTCTCGGGCGACGAGCTAGTAAAATTTTGCTTGAAACACCTACCACGTAAGCCGCCTTGCTTTTAACTTTAATTAAATTATTTCACTTCACAATTAGTTTAGTGACATGATAATGACCTCATTCATATTTATTTATTAAGTCTATTGCACTTACCATTGGTAATTTTCGTACCTGTGTGTAAAATAAGCATTCTATAAATATTTTCACCTTGGAAACCGAATCGAATTAAAATAAACGTATGCATTTATTTAAGCTATAAAGTAGATTATACTGCAATATACCTGTATATGTATATTAACATTAAATAGGTTGCGGTGGACATGGATTGCTTTCAACAGAACAGCGTCCTTATTGTGTTGTCTCTGGCGTATCGCCACCACACGACACGACGCCAATACCAAATACTTTTATTTCCCCTTTTTGGAACGTTATTGCCGTTTACTTACCTCGCTCTGAACTTGCCTTATCTTAAAGGACAAAATGGATCGATTGTATGTATAATGTAGTAGGTACCCATTAAATAAAAAATCGTTCAGCTACAATCTAATCAATTTTGTAAAAGGCACAGTGTTTTCATTATAGCTCTACAAACCCAACACACACTGATAAGATGGCGCAGAACTGTATCGAGGTGACCGATACAATAGTATTACACCATAAAAGCAAAGCTATGGAGTCAAGGCGTTTGTTTGCAGAATTGCTTGCAATATTTATTCTTTTTTTTTGATAAATGATGCCTTTATTGAACATTAAATAAAATTTTAAAGTGTTTTATAATTGAATAATTTATTAATGTTCATCAAAAATGCAGTAGTAGTAATGTCATATTTGTGTTGCACGAAAATATCACTATACTCCGCTGTTTTTAATAATTAAAAAGGTTGACAATACTTATTACGATATATCTTTTGTGTTTTATGATGGAAAACGAGTGGTTTTATAAATTTAACCGTGCATGTGTCTGTCGGCCCAGTTTTTAATAATAAGATCCTCACATATCACACACACAGGGCTGTCTGATCCCAAACTAGGCGAAGCCTATATACTACGGTAACCAGAGGCCCAAGTGCAAGTTTATTTCTCATCTACTCACGCTCGAAACTGAGCGCGTTCGGCGTTGTGATTGGCGCAGATTTAAGGGCGGGCCAATCGCAACGCCTAACGCGCTCACTGTGAGAAATGAGTAGACATAAAATAACCTCGCACTTAGCCCTCAAACTGTTAATGAACATACATACGTATATACATACATATAGTTACTGTATAATATCGAATAAAGTTTCATAGATTAATTTAGTTGTAATGGATACCATTAATATGATTTTGAAATCTCTTATAAGCTCGATCAATATTATCGCTAAAAATTATGACAACGATTTTTTTTATTTCGTGGAATATCACTATTTAGCAGTGTTTTCGTTTACAAAAATGACACCCCAGTGGTGTTAGTTGCGGTGTGTTGTGTTAGTTTTGCAAGGGAATCGAGTATACTCTAGGAAGAACGTCCCAAAGAAGTCCACCAGGATGAAGTAAGAATAGTTAATCATGTGGTTAGTCGTTAGTCGCGTGTTCATAACTCAGTAATGACAGCACTTAGCCTTATCTCTTATATTATGTTTGATTTTTTCAAATTTAAACACTTGAGTGTGGATGAGATAAAGATGAAATTTATACCCGTATATGGATTCAATATACTGTAACATAGCGTAATTTGTTCCTACATTTGTGATTCAAAATAAAAGCAAACATATTATTTCCGTCTTATTTGTATTTGCTTACAGAGCATAAAGCCACAATATGTTTAGACTGTTTGCATAGAGCCAGTGGGATTTGTTCTGAGATCTTGAGCGTCAGACGAAATAAAATATTAAACAAGTTTATTTAACTCATAACGACATTTACACGACATTTCAGTGTAATATTACTTTTCTGACTTATAAAAAAAAGAAATACATTTCACATACAGGCTAATAGGTTCTTTGACTTGTATTAATTTATGCTTAATTTTAAAGTTTTGCTCATACTTTCTTGCCAAACCTTTATGAGCAACATTAGCATGCATATCTTCAAGCTTATCTATGAAATACATATGTTAATTTACTTGTTGATTCCAACTCAATATGGCCTCTTTTTGTTTTTCAATTATTGCGTGATTCCCCAATAACGGATGTTAATATAATGTACATTTGCTAAAGCACCACTAAAACCAGGAAAGCTCACTAATTCTGATTGACTATGTAAATAGTTAATAGATTGTAATAGTTCCGTGGATTTCCTATTCAGTTTTCGAGCAACTAACTGTTCAAATGTTAATAACTCTGTTCGACTGCGGACGACACATTGAAAATATTAATTCCATCACATACCTACCCATTCGGCTTACGGCTGCAGTATATTAATTCTAGAACAGTCTGTCGCAAAATTCTATTTGAAAATTCTACAGACTAACACTCATGTGTATAGCTGTCTCGAATGCTAAAATTTTAAATCCAAATCCAATGTTAATAATGTTAGCTTAATCCTAATGATACTTGTATAACCCTGCAATATGAAACAAGACAAATATTAACGAAGTAACAACAGCCGCAACAATTTTTTAACATCAAGAAACAATTAGGTCATCGCCAGTAATTGATACTTCTACTCTCTTTTCGATTTTATGATGTGAATAATAATTATCTGACATAAAGTTAAGAGTGCATAACCACCGGCGTTTCTGTTCATGAAAAATGTAATTGAATGATTTATCTCGTTGGTCACGTTTCGCCGCCATATGGACTTCTCATGAATAAGTAATGCTCGGTTGCGGTCGTTGTTTCAATTAGCGGTTATGTCGACAGTCAAGAGCACGACTGCTTCGCCAGGCACTCCAATGAATGAAAATTATTTAAGAGCTGATTTGCGACCTTTACATTTATTATCAAAGTATGTGTTGACCTGTATTCGAAAAGAAAACTGTTCTTTAAATCGAATTCAATAATTTTAGTCTTAGAAAGCTGACAAAGGTTACAAACATTTAAATAATTACTAGTATTTTTAATTTGTACTCGTATTAAATTCAGTATTGAAAACTGCAGTTAGTAAAATAGCTGTCGAAAAATTCAAATAATGAAACTTGTTTATGTTATAGCTATTTGAACTATAATGTACGGAATTAATTATTTGACAATATTGGGTTTACTCGTTTTGTCTCTTAAAGAAACCACCCATTCAGGGATTAGAGGGATCTTATTCACCCTCGAGTCACGGATTAAATTGATATGTGCGATATTGTTTAACTTGTTTCATATATGCAAAGGGTCGAAAAGCAATCCCTTTTATTAGAGTTGGCAACATAGTTTTACGTATGTGTATATTTCTTAAAGATTCTTCTTGTGAGAATAGTTTTAAAAACTTCAATTCACATTGGTATACAAACGTAATTGTGTAACTATTTTGCAACGTTTTTATACTTATTTTGCCAATAAAAAGGGGTGGTGGACCTGTGACGTATATTATGGATGTAAATCGCAAACGCCACAGAACGCCTTTACGATATTAGGACTGGTAACAAATCTTGAACTTTCCCATCTATAAGTTAAGCGCCAGTAGAAGTATAAAAATTTGGTAGTCCATTTATTGCAGAGTCATCACTGTTGCAACGATTTAGGGTTGTTTTATTTCGTTTAGCAGTCGTGTATTGTATAGCGTTCGTCACTGAGCATCACAGTCGCTGACCCGCTTGAACGAGCGCCTTACGAACCCTACCGTAAAATAAACGCGAAATGTGATAAATGGAAAACTCTTTTTACTGTCGGGGCCCGGGGCACGTTACGTTTTGGGTCGGCTCCACTCGCCCCTCCCGCGCCCTCCCTTACCCGGCCCGTCTTATCAAGTTTTCTTATATCCTAGTTACCGCTCAATTTTGTGAGCTTTATATAAAAAGCTTTTCCGCTGCTCCCCTCTTTGCAAAAGAATTGCTCTTAAAGTATCTATCTGTACACGAGTCGCTATCACTTAAGTATGTAAGAGAGCTTATTATTTTCTTGCCCTATTTAATACGGGCATTGTATTCACCCTGAATTTCTTTTATACAGGGTATTACGCTGCTTCAAGACGCTGGTACGTCGGATGACAGCGGACGGGCCTCAGAAAGACTTACGGGTAGTTCGGTGGCTCCTCGCGATCCCGATTCTTCCCGCGATCGTCTTAGTGACGTGAGTATCTCTCCGTGCTACACTTGACTTTGCGGCCTAGTCTTGCTATCAACTTGCAAAGCTAGCCGTATTTGTAGCGCATAGTACACTAAGAATGTAATTACACAAATTTCTCTTATAACTTATACTGTCAACTAAGCGGAGTGAATAAATTAATCTATATCGAAAATCTGTATTTATCATATATATATATATATCGTGCTTCACATTCAGAAAATAATGAGATGCATGTCATCACTTAGTGTTGTGATTGTACTGAGTGTTAGATCGTGAAATAACTTCTATTTCGTTGCAGTGTAATCTCGTCTCTTCTAGTTCATAATCAATATTAAAATACTGCTACAAATTTTTAAAGATAAAATAATGCATCCAGCTAAGTTTAATCTTAGGAGAGACGAGACAATCTTACCACCCCTAGTCATTCCAATCCACTCATATGTTCGCTTTCTCTCTCCTGCCTACAGGCCAGTAGCCGCTGTAGTTCCGGAAAAGGCTATATCGTGAGTATTATCAATGTTGTCCGTTTTGCTGTGTAATACAAGTAAATAAGTATAGTTTACTCTTCGGCTGTGCATGATTCTTCTTATATTTTGGATTAACGCTTATTGCTTATTTTATGATTATTGTTTTTATGAGTAAAATACATAATACCCGATACTAAAATATTAATATAAAAATTAATAGAGTATGGTCGAATAAAAACGATAAAAATTCCCATAGTGTTTAAAACGACATGTAACGGCTATAACTCTCCATTACTGTGCGCAAATTTACCCAGAGCACGCAACACACATAGACCCTGTTCGATATTCGGCGCGTAGCTCAGGTAAATCACGAGATTTGTCGAGGCGGTGCTGTTCCGTACTACATAACATTACCTGCGCCCGTCCTGAATACTTCATGTTCTGTATTTATTTGAAATTGTAATATCTCAGCCTGATCCCTTGTTGTTTCCCCCGGCGTGAACTTACCTCATAAATAACGGGTAACGTATACGTCGATTTATGTTACAATGGTAGCCTTCTCCCACATGAATTGGACTTTTCCCAGATATTGTTCTAGTGATAGAAAAAAACGATGCTAAGTTTTACTTTTCAGGGCCAAAATTCTAATGACACAAATTATTTACATGACATAAAAGGTTTCATATTTGAGCATTTCTTTTATAAGGAAAAAATAAACATCCTTTTTAAGTAGTTGATACCTAGGGGAAATTATATGAATATATCTATACACTTATTATATATGTTAGACAGGTAGATAATAGTATGTTTTATTATAGTTGCGACTGGTCTGGATTATGTATTTTTTTACACCAGCTGCTTATAATAATTATGCATGACTTACTTCATTAAGGCAGTTAATCGAATCTCCGACATCAATAAAATGCGTGTTTCTCTTTTTACAGTGTGATAGCGAAGGCGACGATGACAAGGCAAGTACTAAAACATTAACATTTCTACTCAAAACTTGGCATTTAATGTTCCTGAACGATATTTACGAATCGCGTAAATTAATTACGCAGGTTCCCCTACTCCTTACTTTTTGAGAGTTGGAAAAGTTTAAATAGAGCGTTGGAAATAAATTTCCGTATAATGTAAGTGGTGAAGTTAATTGTTCCGTATTTATTACCTGGCCAGCTTACTGGTACAGGGATTAATCTCTCGGTGCGGACGTCATGTTATGAAGCATCTGTTCACAACATTGTCTTGTTAAATTATAAACTGAATAAGTGAGATCTAATGTTATCGGTTTAACCTATGATAGAGAGTAACGTTCAGCCTCTTAATGCAAACATATTAATTACTGAGTATCTGAAGATTAAGGCGAAGTCCGCTTTGTAGTGGGACTCTTCACGCTCTACGGAGTCGTCAACAGGTTGTGAAATGCGAGTCAAAAGCACCCAGAGTTCGAGCGTTGAGCGCTCTCCGGCGCGTGTCGACATGGCAAAGGGCGCTGATTACGCGCCGTCGCTCAATTCAGTAATTACTAGATTGACGCAGTCTGCAAGTAGTCATAATTAATTCCATTATACAACATTGGGCATCATTAACTACTGCTATATTATGCACTTAAATTCATCAATAACTGACATAAAAGCTGAGGCATGATTAAGTTAGACTGTATCCTCTTGTAAAAATTGATAAAAATATAACCATAACTAGGTATATTCGTAAATTGCATTCAATTTATGTAACAAAAGTTTAGGTTTGCTTTGCTTCATCTTATAATAATAACGTATTTCATGTCCTTCAGAAGTGTGAAGAACTTAATTGTCTGATCCTCGTAATTACATAAGAACACTATAAAAACAGACGCGTTAAGTCGACATGCAAATGCCAAGTCATTCTATTTATTAAAGAAACAACGATTTTAAATATTGATACGGTAACATTCTTTCAAAATAAGATTAATTAGGTACCAATTAGATCTCACAACTTCTTGCTATAGAAAAACTGCATGACAGCATGGACAAAAATCCACATGCTAAAGTTTAGATCCAAGTCCCTCAAAAAGTCAGTGCTGGTGCAAAATCGGAGCACAGCCGGATGGGTGAGAGACACGTGAGACTTCGTTCTGGAACTCGAGCATTCCACCCTTACACCCTTGCAGATGGTAGATTATTCATTAGCCAATGATAGCACGTAGAAAGCAATACCTTGGGGTTACGTAGATTTTTTTTCAAGACACTTTTTACCTCGTTGAACCAATTTGTGGAACAAGTTATCGTGGACCGATACGACCTTCAAGAAAAGAGTGTACTCCGTTCTAAAAGGCCGTTAACGCGCTTGTGTCTCCTGAGACGACGGTAGTCACTTTCCATCAAGTGATCCGCCTGCTCCTTTGCCTCCTTTTCCCAAAAAAATTGCACATTTTTACGTGCCTAATGTTTGTGTACACTGACAAGCTATCGCATAAAGCGTCACAAAGAAATTCACATACACAAAATAAATGAGAAAGCTTTTGATCTTCCACAGAATCTTATTTAATCATTCTATGATATATAAAATATATAATGTGCTCTTTTATTAGATATTTATTAAGATATTCGTAAGACGAACAAAATAACTAAATACTTAATACTTTTTGTACCGAGACTCGTTGTTTTAAACTGAAGAATTATCGAGAACCATCTGTACCGATACCATTATTCGGAAACAGCCGCAACCCCGGCTCGTCCACTTTCCCCTTAATCTAATTATCTGGCCGCTTCGCTGCCTGCTCCGTCCTAAACACCCCACACCATCACATTTCTCCGCCGAGAACTAAGTATCAGTGTTTTATTGGGCAATCTATCCTGTGTTGTTAAATGGTTTTTAGATATTAAATATTTTTCTTGCAATTTCAAATGTTTTATGTAAATGTTATAAGTTTTAAAATGTTTTACTTATTATTAAAAAAAATATTGGGACTTGATTTCTCATCTTACTCAGTTTTAACATTCCAAACTTTAATAAACAAAAACTAAATACAACAATAAGTACGATATTTCTTTAAATCAAGTGACAGCAGCATTTGATCTTATATGATAATTATCATCTGCTGTCACTTCGTTTACTAATTATTGTATAT
>JANTPX010000006.1:336712-347733 GCA_024757885.1 Apantesis nais | reverse complement strand
GTAATGCGAAAATACGCTTTAGATTAATTTCATGCAAATGTTGGTTTAGTCGTTAGTAATCCCGAATGCAAATCCCGAGCTTCTAGATTTGATTCCCCTTGTATTAAACTGTAACAATTTGATGTGTTTATCAGCAGCCTGGTTACCATAGCACAGGCTCTACCTGATTTGGAATCCGATATCCATATGTGAGATTATAAGATGATTACTAGCTACCCGGCAAATGTTGTTTTGCCCACTTAGCAAATTCTTAGACCTACCCGATATGTTCACAAAATTACATAAAAATCGGTTCAGCCGTTTAGTAATAAATACATGCGAAAACAGACTTTTATATATTAGATTACCGTACTAAATGAATCTCATTCACTTGGAGATTAAATTCTGAGTTATGTCTGTCTTACTTTTTATATTAATTGGATAATTTTAATTACATTTAATTAAAACATAAGCGGATGATCTGCTTCATCTCTTTCATACACACATTAAAGTTTTCTACTACAACTAAACGTCTTACTAAATTATCTCTCTTCACGCTTTATTTGAAGCGAAGCAAAACGTAGTTTACGGAGTTGAGCGAAGCTCCCATGCAGCGACTCAAAAGTTGCTTCTTTCTACCCGCCACATTTGGTCATTTTTCAACCGATTTTATTGAACTTTTTTTTAATATTTTCATTTGAATTTTAAATTTGTCAAAAATAAAAAAGTTAGTAGCTAAAGTCTTTTTGAATAACAGCTTCGCTCCAGTTCATGCTGCTGCGATTCCACACGGCGAGCTTAGCAGTTCCTAGTGTACATGAGCATCGAGGCATAAATATAGGTAACTTTTTAAATAAAATAAATAAAAATAAACAATTAATACAGTATTACACATTTGTAAATTCAATTTAATCAAATTGAATTCGTAAAGGTTCTCTTTTAAAAACAAAAAGAAATATTTCAGAAAATCTTAAATAGGATGATAACCAAAATATTGTTAGCAATCAGTAACAAGAATCAAATATAAGTTTGAGAATCACAACCCAAGAAATACGTTGCCGATCACCCAAATAATCCGAACGAAATCTTCACGCTTACCGAACACGGTTCAAAACAATTTCAGGCCTATTAAAGACATACTCAGGTAGACAGACGTCAGTCCACATCTCTACTGACTTATATCCGTTATGGGCACCTCTAGCACCCTTACGGTAGGTACACCTCAATCAATATTTGGAGTAGCTCGTAGCGAGATTTTTTACTAGGTTATTTAAACATTCATGGGTACATCGCAGCCTCTTTTATAATGACGCGCCCGCCGGTAGCTGTTGCTTTTGTTAATAAGCTTGATTTTAAATTTGGAACACAATCTATTTTTTAACGTTCTCAATATTATTGAGGAATACTTTAATCATATTTCCTATTGCATGAAATATAATCCTTTAAATAATAGCGAGTTACCTATATGTTGCCACACATAAAAAAGAAATTCGGTTAAAGTAATTAACTATTAGAAAGTTTTAACACCCGTGAAAGTTAAAAAGGAAAAGAAATGTATTAAGGGTGCGACACTGTAGCCGATAATTAAGGCGTATTCAAACTGCGATCGGAAACTATAAATAATAGAATTCCGGATCGAAGCGGATCTCTTTTGTTCGCAATTATTATAAGTTCCTTAGAACCCTTTCCAATCGATCGGATTGATTTAATCACAGGCCACTGAGTTCTCTTGTCCCACAGGTGTCGATCATGTGAAATATCGAAATAAATTTCACTAGTCTTTACCTATTGATATTATTAATTCACAACATTAAATGTCCTAATAAAAATATAACAGGTTTTTAAACTTTATACCCTAAACAATAATTGTTTTTGTGTATTTAAGTGTACTTTGGAAACTTGCATAGCTCTGTAATCAAATAATATTTACTCAATTATGCATATAAAAACATTCGTCGTGCGTTTGATAACCCAGCCTAGGTTTACAATTCCCACGATACGACAGAAATGAATTGCTAAAATCCTCCATTAAGAAATACAAAACTATCGTGTTTCTATAATTTGATATTCTTCACCTTTTTAAAGTGTTTACAACTAAAAAACTAATCCTAACGGTTCAAATCGATCTTAAAAAAGTTATTTCTTAAATCTATGCCGAGGGACAAAGGAAAAAATAATCGAGCTTAAAATCTTCGCACAAAAAACTGTTACAATTAGACAGTTTTTGTTCCTTTGCTCGATTTAAAAAAAAACTTTTAAGTGACAAAAATAGGAAGTACAATAGCATGTCAGGTTGGGGTTGACGGATTCCTTGCCCCTCCGAAGTGTTGGGTGACACTAGTCGCAATTTTTGACGAAGGACCTTTGTAGTTCTTTTTTTAAAGTATCGTCTTGCATAAATTAACGCAAGGAAGAGAACATGAATATTCCCATGTCATTTTTTTTTGCTGCCGTGCTTTGTGCGATTGATGTGTGTGTGATTGCCATATTAATTGAAAAACAACATTAAGATGACGATGCAAGTCTAAAAAAACGTTTTCGTATTCCATTCGCTTTGTTAAGTTGATGTTTGTAACAATTGTATAAAAGTAATGTTAGTATTTGGTAAATTTTGAAAATTTACAAATTTAATGTAAAGAGGAAGCGAGTTCTCAAAGTTCGTTTGTGTATTCGTAGTTCATGGATTGGGAATAAACTATGCTCTAATAATAAACCTTTTATGAATGGTTTTTAAAGAAGTATTATTGTAATAGACAGGATAATAACATATTATTTTGTTTCAATAAAAATAGCGTAGAAGTGGATAATTAATGGGAGTAATTTTTTGTTTGAGTAGCCATACGTAAACTGTTTTATAAATATTTCTATAATAGTTATTCTAAAATGTAAATGTACCTAGTCAATTCAGGAAATGTCTTAAAAAACAACAAAATATTCTAAACCATGGGTCGAAATGCAACCGGTATTTATTGCTCGCTTTAGTCTAAATCCAAGTGGACAAATTTATGATACTCCATACACAATAAATCATTTGCCGTAGCGACGTTTTAAATACATTTTTATAAGCGAACCCAATGTTCTAGTACAACCGTCAGCTTAAATATTTCCGATCATTCGGAACATTCATAGAATTGTCGCTGTTAAATATAGAGAAAAAAAGGATAAAATCGCGTGTAAATATTTGAAAATGTTGAACGCAAAGCGTTAGAGTTTAGAGGTGAAATTTATAAGTAATTTGCGAATAAATCTTTCAATGTTAGGGGAGTTTTTTGCTCTACCATCTTCTTCGCAATGTAAGTAGACTATTAATGTCGTGTACTGATAATTGTCACACATATTTTAGAACATTCTTCAATGGATATAAACGTTCTTTGTAAGGAATTTACCCTATTATTTTTTTTTTGAAAAATAAAGGGCATCTTTTGAAATTTGGCGGAATTGCAAATTTTATGAGAATATTTTTAATAAAATAAATATTTTTCTTTCTTTTGCAGAAGGTGAGTGCCAAATGAGTACAATGCACATCAAATTTATGAAGACAATTGCCTTTTTAGGATTTGGTATGTATGAAAACTACTTTAAGAAATATTTTATGTGGTATATAAGTATTCGTTGTTTCTAGTTTATTCACTACTTCACCAAGCGTCATAGAATCTCTTCAAGACTATTTGACGTCTGAGAGAAAGTAATTTCTATGATCAATTTGGACTGATAAGAAAGTATGAGTTTATATTTAAAGCATCAATAGAAAACAAAATCACAAGTCATCCAACCTATAGAAACAATTTGACAAATGACAAACGTGGCCATACACATGACATGCGTCCACGCAGGAAATATCATTGTTTTTACACCATCAACCAAATGATCGACATAAAGGTTAGTGTAGATGAGCGATGGAGCGTAGCAGTCGCATCCGTGGCTTTGTTGCATAAAACAATATGATAACAGCAGTATGTTGTTTGGTTCAATGAACCGTTTGATAAATACATCTTAATTTGATTTTATGATGGGTTTGTTTAATTTAGTTTGTACGTGGAATACTGGAATTGGAAATATGTATAAAAAGCTTTACGTAATTGATTTATTTTAAGTGTATATTGCAAAGATCTTCTGTTTTTTTATTATTAAAAATAATAAAAAATGCGAAAACAAGATTCATAAGAGGTGAATGACATAAGAAAAAAACAATGAAAACTATAAAATAAGCAATCGAAATATTCAAATACACAAAAAATAAAATGAATTATGCCCTTGTTTTGATCCAGTGCTTGGACATACATGACGTAGTTATTAACGTATACATTTAAAAAGAATCTGAATTGAATAATACACTTATTCTATTTTTGACTAACTATATTTTTCAACTGATTCCCCATCTTTTATATTGTTTTATTTATTATAAATGGGATTAAAATATTTAACTTACATTAGCATATAAACATACATTTTAATAAAACTAAATCATAGCTCTTAGCCATTCATAACAGCGGTTAAAAATAAATACTACACTTGATTATGGATGGACAGATATTTTTTTACAATACTGTCGTACTTTTTAATTGTGTACATTACATTTGCAAATATATTTTTTAGAATATGTGAATAATTTATAATCGATGCATTTAATGCGAAATTTCACAATTAAATTAAACATCATTTAATATAAGACAAGGCTGCGATTACATTAACGAGCGCAAACGATGCGAGAAGCGAAGCGGAAAACTTAGCACACCCGCCCCGCCTCACTTCGCGACAAAATCGTCCCTATTTACGCAATCACGACAATGCGTAATGACGATCGTTAGACTGCGACTTCCAGTTTGTACACGGTAATTGACATTATTTTCCAATTTCTCCGCGATTTTTTTCCTGCGTAATGAAATCGTGTTCGGTCGTGCTCGGTCGCTCGTGAGCGCCTAGCTTATAAAATTTAACGCAATAAGGTTTGGTACTTACTGTGTGCGTTTACTGTTTTTTTTTATATTTACATTCAATTAACTCGGAATTTTAGTCTGTTTGTATGTCTGTAGAGTGTCATCAAAGAGTAAATCTCAATTTATTAAATATAATACGGTTCGTAATAAGAAATCAACGTATCGGGTTAAGTACTTAAGGGCTTTCTTACTTATTATTATGTCCACGATTACGTAATTTAATAAAATAATTAAACAAGTACCTAGGTATTAATTAAAAATTATTTAATGGTTTGTTTAATATGAAATTACTATTTCCATGTATGTAGGTAATTATTAATCAAAATGTTATATATCATTTGCACCAAACTCCCTAATAAAAATTTCGACAGCAATGGCAATAATAAGTTAATCTCACTTTCAAAATCAAAAAGTTATTCTATTATAACGTACTTAATAGCATATGTTATGCTTATGTACCTTAAATTTGAAATATTACACAATACCTTACTACTAAGTCACCTAAAACGTGACCAACTTCGTAATTCATGCGTTTCTAATCTTCGCACAGTAACAGGTAGGTATCTATTCTAAAATATTAAAATAATAGTTTGTACCATATTTATAATAACAAAAGTTATAGAACCACTGACTCTCCCGAACACAAAATTACCGAAATAGTTGAAGAGGACGAAGCTCACGCTCAAACGTGATGTATCACCTCGTGGAGAGGCGAGAGAGCCAGCGGCAGTTAGCTCTCTCTACATATAATTTAAAGCCATTAAAGACATCTGCAGACCCAGCAATGAGCTCCGCTTACTTGGGATGCGTAACGTCCCTCTGGTGCCCTTTTTTGTGTTTCTACGTACGTGCGGGGGTGACGTTTTCCAGCAAGGGGTGAACGCGTAGGGTGGTTCGCTCATGTTTATGACTTCAATGTTCTTGACTCATATACCTCGTTTTATGAAAAACTCTGGCTCGAATTGCCGTTTTGGAGTCATTATCGTGTGCCGGTATGCGTGGAAGGGAGGCATTTCGAATGTGTAGGCTGTGGATGCGAGTTAAATTAGCATTTTATACGTCTCGAATGTATTTCATTCGTTAAACATGTGAGTGTAAGTATCAAAAGAAAGCAGTTTAATCAGTTTGAGATTAGTTAAGCACTTACTTTCCTAACTTGATTGCTTTAAGAATGTTCGACACGGCCACAAATGTGTCAACAATACTATAAAAATTCTTTACCGTGCACTTAAATTAACCTAGTATCTCAATCGACAATCTGTTTCCTTCACCAGGTTGTTCGGTCGAATTCCTTTAAATTGTGACAGCTAAGTTATGAAACAACACTCTTCATTTAATTATTGGATTAAGAATTGATAAGAGATTTGAGACACCCAGATTCATTAACAGCAGTTTAACGAAGTGTCTAATAAGGAGGTTATAATTTTAGTTTCAATTCAATACAATCAAATGCCATGCCCTATTTAAACAAGTTTTCTTCAAGTGTCTAAGTCGTAAAAACAATTTTTATATCTATTTGAAAGTATACCACGTTAACAAAATTTTCTTGTATAGTTTAAAAAAGATAAATCTATTTACATTTTTAGTTAGAATAAAACTTTAGACCTATTGGAACTATAAAACTGACGCTGAACTTAATCAAAGTGTGTCCTGATTACGACCCTCTGGCCATAAAAACATTATCGTCGCGTCCCTCAGTAAAAAAACATAAAGAACAAATACAATGGGCTATGGGCTCATGGTACATCAGATATTGGCAGTTAGCTGCATCCACGCCATGCGTCTTTGCTGATTAGATCCGATGGCTAAGTGTCCGATATTCTTTACTGTTATTGGTGATTTCAATTCTAAAGCCATTATGTTCTGTCTTTTGTTTTTATTAGCGTCTAATAAAAATAGTTAAGTTCAGTTTTCATATAAAATAACCCTTTTTTAAATATATTTGAACATAAGCACAACATATAAACACACTGCAAAAATGTTGGTGGCCCACATTTATCTATAATTACAATTCTATATTGTTTAATTTGTGTAGAGCAGGTCAGATTTATTGACAATAAACATCGAGTATACGATATAATATTTATTTACCTGTACTGTAATGTGTACGTAAAATATATTTCAAACTTTATAAAGGAGAGAAGGCAAAGCAAAATCAAATAGGTACACACAAAATGAATTAATGTGATCAAATCTCCAATGCAAATGAATACAATATTATGTAAGAAAGGCTGTATAAAAATACATTAAACACAACATAAGATTTTCCTCATTCTAATCAACAAAATGGGCACCAAAACAAAAAATAGCCTTGAGGGTGAAATCTGGAAGTATTGAGAAAAACATTCGTGCACAAAACTGACGATATGCTTAATGCACCCCCAAAGAAATTATCGATTAGAAGCTTTTTTATGCAAGAGGGAGTACGTGGGGGAGTAAGCCTTGGGGCGAGTGGTTGAAACAAAAAACGCGAGTGAAGAGTGAAAATAAAAAGTTTAAACAAGTAGGATTGCAATGGTAGCCCTCAAGATGTTGGAAAATCAATAGTCGATGCCGTCCGATGCAAATCTCCTTGCATCTCGATTTGAATTTCAATGCAGTCGCGAATTTGAGCTACTGCTTTTATTTTTATATTATTTCTTCGTGCCTGGGGTTCTAAATAGCTCTATACAGAGAACAACAATAATTGTAATCTCTTTTTATACTCCTGTAACGTGTTATGTATTTTGTATTGTTTACCAGTCATGTAGGCTTCTAGGCTATCTCTGTCCATTAACACTCGAACAAAAATACTTAGAGAGTTAATAGAACTAAGGTAACATTTTATGACGATTGGGAATTCCTACCAACTATAAAAATAAATAGCATAGCAAACAACTCTCCTTAACCTGTGTTAAAGAAGAGTTGTGTAATAGTTGTAGTATCCGAGTGATTATCATACTATTAAGATAAGCACTCAGATACTATATCGGCTTCATAACACTCTGAAAATGTTTGTAGTAATTGGCTACGGTGCCCATTGGCTGACACTCTCCAGTTCATATTCAAATATAATTTGTTAACATCAAGACAAATTTCTTCCATCTTAATAAAATCCTATTTATGTTCCATTTGTTCCTCGATATCTGAAATATACGACACCTGATTCCTGTAACTTCCTCTCGATAATAGCGCAAACGTTACCAAGACAGATCATAACTTCACCATAAATATTTCAAAGCGTGCTATCGTTTTACAATATAATTTAAACACGTATTTCATATTAAACTTTGAATGCTGTGTAATAAATGTAATACTAAATATTCAATTGAAAACGCTTCACTGAGGGTACAAACAGATTGAATACTTGTAAGAAATACAATACGAAAAAATGGACATTAAAACATTAACAAATACATGTCTTGCCTAAAATGTTTGGCGGGGGATCTGCCGTAAATGTACCAATCAATCAACGAAAAACATAAAAGAAGGTTCTTACCAGTTCTCGGCCCAATTAAAGCGCCCCAGGGCTCAGATGTGCACTCTTCTTGATCGTTGGAGCGTCATCTTTAAATTTCCGTCGTTAAGATTTAATTTTTATCAAGGTCCCCCGCGTACCGGGGGGCAAGGCAACCTGTCGCGCCAAATATTTTTCCTCCGTAGTTTTTTTCCCTCCTTCGATGGCACTTACTCGCCTCCCCTCTATACGAATTTTTTTATCATTAAAACTCGGAGTGGGGTCGCCGAACTCGGCGTTGCCAACTCGCGCTGTCATAACAAAACAAAATCATACGGAACCGTAATTTGCAACATCGCATTTTTGACTATGAATTTTTTAAAGGTTTTAAATTATTAAGTAGGTATGAAATGTATCATTTATAACTGGTATATACTACTTGCGGCCATTGCAAACACTCATAGTTACCTACAACTACATTATTTTGAGATTTACTATCTGCTACTGTCTGCTCCTTCGTTTCTTCTTCGTCCTATAATATTTAACGTTAATCACACTGCTGACAACTATATGTATCAACAACGACAACTATGACATAAATATGATTAAGCACATTGGTGTTAAAGGTCACTTAATTAATATCCAGTGTACAGAATCTTGTGAGGCAGATTACCTTCAACACTGAGTCCACCTGGATGTGTTGATAATAAATATCTGTTTTATGTTGCATATGCATAGAAAATGTTCTAGCCATAGTCTCAGCAGAAATGCTTGCTGTCGCATTCATATTCTATGACCCTGAACTGAGCAGTAATGCAATTATCTGCTATTTAAATATAATAGTTTAAAAGCATAAAATATTACAAGTTTAAAAGATATTTTCTAAATAATAAACACAAAATCTTCCAGCTATAGCTACAGTTAATAAACATTACCCTGAGAATGAGGACGTGTAGACCGTCGGCCGTGTAACCCCTGGATGACACATATCACTTAGTTTCAATACCGCCTGTAATTAATCCGCTACGTGTTAATTACTGCCCGACACCACACCCAGTCCTGACGTCCTTGGATCACTTTGAATTATATTTTATTACATTACTTTTCTTCTCTCTTGGTAACGCTATACTACAAAATATTTTGTATGTATGCAATTCTTTTGGACAATAATACCTAGAAGGATAGAAGGAACTCTTGGTTAACTCTTATGCATATTATGTGTCATAAAAATCTGTAAAATATAGTAGGAAAAAACTGAATTCGAACACAGCGTTCGTGCATAATCTTGCATCTTTCTATCGACGGAGTAGACAGAGTCGATTCTCTGTCTGGGTTAAAATCGAAGTACTCCTTTTTAGTAAACAAAAAGTATACTTCAATTGTAATAGCGACCGTAAATAATAGATTAAAACTTTCATCAAGTTCAAGTCAGATGCGTCTCAACCCTAATTAGGTTCGGCAAGTCGCCCAGCTTTCATCAAGTGTTTACATAGAACTAACTCTAAAACATTGGAACAAACAAAATTAACGTAAGTAAGGTTGAAAAGTTGTGGAAACACAACTCTTATAATCTTGTTAGAACGCAGACGCAGCGGCTAATCCTCCTCCCATCAGCTAATTAATCCCGCCAAGTTTATTTCTCAAAAAGTTTCAACTTGGCCGGAAGTAATTTCACGCCAAGCATTAGTGGGGGGCGAACTTCACACTTAGCTCTCTCGGTAAACACTCATGACGTTTCCTAATTAACGGACGCAATTAGTGGTCGAGCTCGATGGACCAGGGGGTGAAACAGGGGGAAAAGGAGGGGGGTGATAAGTGGCCCCGAGCGGAAAAAGTTAGAAGAAAATTCGAGGGCTTAACATGGGGCGAAAACGTGCGGCGAGCCAGACGTTTGCGAGTTGCACGTAAGTGTCTAGCTTGTGATAATGTGCGACCTTCAATTGTTTTATGATCCAAATCAGTTTCAGAACGTAAACATATATAATTTTAATACTTATGAGGGTCCCGTCATGCCGATATATTTATACTGATCGTGGTCACAATTGGACTGCTGCGACGCATGGTTTGAAACTCACTGTTTACAGAGAAATATTGAGGATGCCTCCGTGAGCTGCAAGTTTCGACACTTAAGTGGTCTACAATATGTTTATTTGTATTGGTGATACTTTGTCACAATACCCTTATGACGTGCGTTAAGAATATCTTGGAACTATTGTTACCAAATATTTGCTAATAATAGTTCCAAGACATTCTGTTTATAAGCGGTATCTTCTCGATTAAAATTTTCAGTTTTTGACTTTATTATTTTTTGGCTTCACGTATCTACTAGAGTGGTAGTGACGGTAGGCGGAGTAAAGCTGTGTGTTTGGTGAAGTTTAACTTAGTAGTTTAGAATTGACACGATTCCTTTTTAAGCTTGTAATCTCACGTTAAAGTTAGGTCTGTACGATTTACAAAATTTTTAAATTTTTCAAAAACGTCGTTTAACAATAGCTCAAAGCATTCAGATTCACATACGGATAATGCTTATTAACCAACTATTGTTAAAATAAAAAACAAGCAGCTAAATCTGTTCAGCCGGTCGCGAGTGATGCTCTGACAAACGAACAGCATTTTAATTTATTTTATTTATACAGGTGGACATTAAAATTGTTCTATGTATTATATCC
>JANTPX010000005.1:738352-748516 GCA_024757885.1 Apantesis nais | reverse complement strand
GTGCACCTACTCGTTTATTTCTACACCACCCTAAGGTAGACTGGCAGAGAATGCCTATGGCATTAAGTCCACCTTTATACATTCTTTTTGTGCATAAAAACTTACTTCTTTCTCTACTTTCGAGAATATTTAATGTGAAAATGAAAGTAGTCTGTTTGAGCGTCTAGTGCAGCTTCAATTCTCTTATTAATAATTTGTCCGTCGTCTTATTTTTCAAAACGTTGTTTGTTCTAACTCACTCTAAAAATGTCTAAAAAACAGTTCATATAAATTTTGTAGAGTAAGCATTATACTTAACAGTATTGTGGTCTAAAAACTGCTAAATTACTGTTAAATAGATGACAATTGTCAAAAGACACACTTTGCAGAAATAATAAATATTAAAATACACTTATTTTAATCAAAGCAGTGTCATGTTTTCCGCAACAATGATTTATTTTTAAACCAGAGTCGTACAACTGACAGTACTGAAACTAGTACATTGTTTCATATATAAATCACAACATACAAATATAACCGCTCCTATCAATATTTTTCGTACACACATAGGTTTTATTTGTTTTTGCTTTAATATTTTCGGATATCTGAAACACAACGCCATCTAGTTTCAAACTAAGCAGAGCTTGTACAATGAAAGCTAGATTAACTGATAGAATTTTTTTTTGGAAATACATATGGTATTCATACGGTACGGCTGATCCACAAGTTTAAGGTCGTTTAGCATGCCAAAGAAAGAGCTATTCGCGGCGTTCCTTTAAAAGATCGCATCAGGAATGAGGTGATCCTGCAGAGAACCAAGATCATCGACATAGCCCACCGGATTAGCAAGCTGAGGTGGCAATGGGTTGGCATTATTAGCCGCAGAACCCACCGATCGATAGAAGTAGTGCGCAATGGGAAAGGCCTATGTTCAGCAATGAACTGCGATAGGCTGATGATGATGATTGTAAGTACATATATATTATACATAGAAAACACCTAAACTCCGATACAAATATTTGCAGATCATACAAACGTTTATTCCGACCCAAGAATCTAACTCGAGACCTCAGCACAGCAGTAGCGTATGCACAAATGAGGCCAACATAATGCTATTTTAATACATCCGTCTTTAAAACTAGAGTCAGGCTCCATTGGAGTAATACCATCAAAGAAAGTCGGTGTTAAACAACTACCTCATTGCTGTGAGTGAGTGAGTCACGATTTAACTTGATATGTCCATGGGCAAAAGTGTTCACTTATCATAAGGCAACCAGCCTGCTCGCTTGCGCTTGCGCTTGCGCTTGCCTTGTCATAAAAAATCCTGAAAATAAGATGGTATAATATAGTGTTATAAGTTGATACTTAAGTTAAGCATTTGCATGTCAGCCAGTGTGGCTTGTTTCCAACTGTTTAATATGCGCTCGCACTACCAATTGGAGTATCTAGCGCAAGGAACTTACAAGTGTAGAACTTTGGAGCTGGCTGTGTCTGAACTTGTTTTCATTTTGAATCTTATCTCAGACTTCCCTTCCTATTACTTAGCTCCGATTGTGTTGGGTGAATATACAAATGTTTAATACCATCAGTGCTCTCATGAACTTTTAACACGGATGTCGATCGATTACACGAAATATCAGAGTTTTCGACTTGGCCGTAGTGCTCCCCGATTAATAAGAATATGTCTCTTGAAATATGAATGATATGTCATGTGAAACGATCTTATAATTCGATCTAAATTATCATCGTCGTCGATCGTGAGAATAGAAAAGAAGCCTGTATTTCAAACTTTATATTTGAATTTCGATGTCATCCAAGTTACAAAAAAGTTCTGTATAAAGGAGTCTTTTATTACAAACTTTAAAATTTGAATTTCGAATTTCGATGTGATCTGAGTAACAAGAAAAAGGTTTTGAATAGTCTTCCTATTATTCAAATATTCTAATTAGAATCTGGTTATTTATTGGCAAAACCAGTTAACCTTCAGCGAAAACATTCGACATACGACAAGACCGCTCAAATTAAAATTACAATCGTTTATGACAAAAAGACAAATGAGAGTCAGCTGTGCCAGGTGCAACGGCTGACTTCTAACATACCATCGCGACAAGACAATGCGACCCAGGAGTGGTAAAGTCGGTAAACCGGGAGCTCTGACCGGCGCAGATATATATGCAAACCGTTTAGCGAATGGCGTATGAAAAGTATGTGAGCGAGGCGGTGATGAGTCAGTCAGCGGGCGTTTGACAGTTGCGCCCGGCCCATCGATCCACCGTCAACAGGGCGCGACTACCAGCCCTAACGCGACATAATACACAAACCCACTTGTTTTCATAGTACTGACGGTTTGTACGCCATTTTAAAGCGTCATCAACGACCGGCTTCAAACCAAAACTAACGTCATTTAACCGGCACCACCTACGAAACTATGGCGACGGATGTTTCTCGAGACTTTATAACGGTCGTTTCGGAAAGTTTAGAAATAATTTAACACTCGCGCATTTGAGGTATGATCCGGAATGAAAGTTTTCTATTTTCATTGCAATGTCAACGTAGTTGCTGACCCGCAATGCGGTAAAAAACGGCCATCACAATAATATAATGGTGGCCGTCATCACTTAAAAACACCAATGCACCACATCTCGAAAATATACCCCGAAACCGATGCAAGACGATTTCCCGAATGCACTTTCGACACCTTTCAGCAAAAATATCACTCACCATTGTAGATTAACTTGGATTAACAGGAGCTATACTAAAAAATCACAGACTACGCCGCAAAAGCGACCGCTCGGACCGACGGTTGAAACGATACTGCCGCCCTCACTCGCGCGAACGGCCGCGCCGGGAAACTCGCGACCGCGATTCGTTTCGTGCTCGGTCGCGAATCGTTCCGAATCGACTAAGAGATTCACCGTATTTTCATATCCGTTTCCTGACGATCAAAATAGTTTTTACACTACGGTCGCAGACGTTCCTTTTTAAACACGAATCACTCGAACGTCCAAGTCCATGTCTCGGGACGCACGACACAGGATTAAATTTGATCCGCAAAGGATAGTCGGTTTTATATCAGGGTGGTGCGGCGGCGTGGACTAGCGTTCGGCGCGCGCCGATTGGTCGCCGCGCACCTGCAATGCGTCACTGCGGGGCGCTAGCGGCGGCCGCGGAGCGAGTGGCGAGCGCCGAGCGCCGAGCGGCCGCCGGCGGCGTCGGCGGCGGCTCTCGGTGCTCCCGATCTCCTGCTGCCCTACTTCGCGGTCGGAGAACAGGGTGCACCGCAGTGCCGCCCGCAGACGACCGAGCTAACGAGATAAAGCGCCCGGCGCCGCCCAACGCCCAGCGCAGGCTTCCCGGCGTCCGGACACGCACCGCATCGTATACACCGCCACACGCACTCCTTACAAGCATGCACGTCGCGTCGCATTATTGACGCAATAGCAGTCATTCTACAACGATCACAAACACCGGAATCCACATACATCACTTACGGTTCAGTTGCCTTCACTGGATATTTTATGATCTTGTCTTATCAATAGCCAAAAAATAAACAATACCAAAATACACGAAATAGAATTGTTCAGGATTTAAAAAGAGAAAAATAATTAATACTGTTTTGTAGCTATATAATGTCATTGTGTCCTAAACTTATTAAAATAAGATTATAATTATACCTTTGTCTATGGTACTAATAGTAAACAATAAACACATATAATGAAACCAGTATTTTTTTTGTGTGTGCTACTAAGCATTAACGAATTTATAAAATATTTCTGTATGGCTTAAGAGTTTAGTTTGGCAATTGACATTACATAGGTAGTTAAATGTATTTAGTACAAATGTGTTATTCAGTAATTTCATATTGTTCTGTTGGAGTCATACCTCGTTTGGTTTAGCGCCTTTCCCAGGTACCTGGCTTCTTACGGATTTAAATGGCTTTCCTTTTTTATCGGATAATACAAAAGGTTTATTAAAAGGTTTAATGCGTCCTGTAAACCCATAAATTTCTGAAGTACAAATAAGTAAACACGAGGCGACAACTGTTATATAATTGATTTTCATTACCGGTGATTTTGTTAACAAAGAAATAATGAAGCACGTCCTAATTCTACATATGGTATTATTGTCTAAGTTTGTTATTGAAAATTAGCTACAGAGTTGTAAGCTAAATTAAATTAAATCCATACATTTGATTCGGTTCATCCAATACATAAGGCAGGCGATATGATAGCAAAGATATTTTTTCTTTTAATTTAAACTTCAAAAAATTTGAAACTTTAACTTTAAATAGGTTACTAAATTAGTCCACAAGAAAAGATGACGCACATTTCTAAAATACAATAAGTATTTTGTAGTAGTGAACAAGAATAACTAAATCTCCAATAGATTTGATTTTATTAGTCTTTTTATGTTGATTGTTGACAGCTAGCAACTCTATATTAATGAATATTATTACGTATTTATTAATAATTAATGTTTTTTTTACAAGCACTAAGAAACGCAAACGCCATCTGTTACGAAATAGTCGCAATACTAAATGAACAAAGTTTTTTATCGATTTCAAATTTCACATTCAATTTAAAAAATGTAATAAAATAGTGAACGTTATTGAATTCGTACTCTTGAGATGTACCTTCAATTTATTATGTATTACCCACAAGTTCATTAGAATTTTTAGACAGGTGCTTAGGGGTTTGAGTTAAAATGAATCTCTAAAAATTTTTTAATATCCGTGATTGTGCGACTGGCGTTTTATTCAATTATTTGCTGTTTTTATTAAAAAAATATATGCACACATTTATCAAGTATTGTAAATTACCTAACTTTCAACCTTCTCAAATTATACTCAAACGCAATTTCTCCTCGTTCATTTCTTATGTATTCATTCCATTTACGGTTTCGCTCCGGAACCAAGATAACCGGAGAATCGTCTGAGATAATCACATTAACAATAACCGGTTATTACTTTAAAATACTTTACATTCTGACTTTAGCTTTTCACTGCATTGATTTTGATGACTTTGTTGAGTACCCATTTTTTTTTGTGCGGAAATTCACTCGAATACCACCGGCAGGGTGGTTATTTCGGATTTAAACCGATTAAAAACCGCACGCCGTCTGGCGTACTAGTAGCTGGGGTACTAAGTGTACCCTAAAAAGGAAATCCCTGGAATTTATTGGGTACCCCTAATTGATTTAAATTAACAATTGGACACAGTAAGTAACTCGCTAGCAGGCAGAACAACTGTCGAGTTTGCTGGTTTAAAATTAGTTAAAACTCTAAAAAAAAAACTTAATTCCTATTTTGTAAATACACTAGTGATAAATATATGTTCATTGCTGAAGGGGTAGACAGAGAGGTATAAAACGCTTCCTTTTTGCTTTAAAAGAACGCTGTGAAGGCTGTGAATTCTTAAAATTACTACATAACAGTTAATTGGTGATATCAAAAATCTTCTTTAATATATTATTATTGATGCTTCTGACGTTATATGTACATATAGATTGAAATAGATAATAATTGTAGAAAGTTTTAGAAGTTATATATAAAACACTCGTGTCGCGGTATTTGTTACAAATTCCTCCGAAACGGTTGGACCTCTAAGTGGGCAAAACAATGATTGCCGGGTCAGCTAGTAAAGTTGTATTGATCTTATTGAATAATGTTGAAGCACACAAAATTACAGTCTAAAGGGCTAACTTCATTTTAATCAGTTACTCATTAAGTTAAAAGTCATTTTATTTTTATGCAAAATTACAAACTAGTGGACTTTGACCTCCTACATCTAACACTTATAGCATATCAGTCTACCCTATTTCTATTCTACATGAACCCCTCCGCGGGTGAGGGCCTCCTTCTTTTTTATTTTAATTTAGTTATACATTTTTAAATCATGCCATTAATGATAATTCAGAGAATCTTTGGAGAATGATACATCTAGAAAAAACCCTCTGAATTTTAAATTTGTCTTTGGTGTAAAGTTAGTTATCTCGTTCAGTTGAATTTTTCCCAGCGAAATAGCTTAAGTTTTAAGGCCGTGAACATTGAATTTACGCTATGAAGTTACCTCGTAAAATATTATTACTATTATATCATTATGTAGGTACTGTAAACATTGATATGTTTAAGTCTTTTGATCTAATGATTTAAAGTCATTATAAATAAAACTTTATGGTCAAGAGAACCATAAAACCTTTATCTATTCAACGTGTAGTTTCCCCACTCGCGACCATATTATATAGAAAACAAATAACAAACAATGTAGCAATAATGCGAGGCGGATCGTTTAGTACGTGGCTAAAATTTCACAATGGCGGCCTTATTGCGAAACGTCACTTCAGTGTTGCCAAATATCCCCTTCTTTGGTTATTTTTCTGTTTTTTATTTCGACAGTCTAACATAAATTTTGCACTCTTACAATCATTAAAATAATAATAGAGATGATAATCTCTATTTGTAATTGTAAATGAATGAATGTCAGAGGTACTTACTCCACCTAAATATACCTAAAGGATAATATAATATTAATTGAAAACTTGAAACTTAGGTGACATATATATCACCTAGTTTTGCAATCTTTGGTGTTCTAAGAATTAAGAAGATCAGTAGTAACAGGTTTATTTGGGATTCTAGTTTACATAAAAGTCTATATAAGAAGGGTGCGCTTTCATTTTACAGAAAGGTTTTCTTGTTATTTTTGACAATAGCAAGGGTATACATTGATAAGAAACTTTCCTTTTGGTGAAAATGTGGAAGCCTTCTAAAAAGACGTTCTACATCTTGTTAATATTTTTCATTTCTTACACTTTACAACTTTATTTTGTATTTAAAAGTAGTAAAAAATATACCTATAGATATTTTACTTTGGTAACGGTATAGAAGCTTTTCATTGATAATGACCGACCTTTGAGGTGTGGGGTCAAGGTTTAGCCAGTTTAATAATGACGAACAAATATATCAATATCGACACAGGGGTCTTGTGAAACCGGTAGTCTTTGTAACCTAAGTTAATGAATTTGACACATTGTTTGTCCTTTTTCTCATAAATCTCGAGCCCTTGGAAACGGGCGGTTGTAGATTACTTATTGTGCGTCGGACTTGACACCGACTTCAAACAGACTAGAAGGTATTTATTACTATTACAATGTTACCTGTCACACTTATTGTGTGTGTGTGTGACCCTCAGTCACACTTATTTTGGTAGTTTGAATTAGATTTTTAATAATTTTTAAGTTTTAGCGCTTTATTAGTATTGTTTGAAGTCAGTTCAACTTTTTTTATAGAATTTATTAACATGTAATTACTATTCTTATTATATACAATAGTATGTATATTTTTTCTATTATTTCGGAAATTTCAAATACTTGGTTTGTACCCAACACTACGTGGAAATGGTGGTATCTAGCAGTGTAATTTATAAGTACCATTAAGTTCGTTATCTATTGTTGATTCATCTGATGTTGACGTCAAAATTCTTTATACTCGTAAAATTAATCAATAAATCATTTTATAATTGTACTTCATCAACACAAAAAAATATAGATAGAGTAGTGCAAGAACAGAGATATAAAAGTAGGGGCAATGAACTCCTTCAATTTACTATCGCACTGAAGCGTGTTAAAAAATCGCATTTTTTATTTGTTTTAGGGATGTTTAACTCTGTAGTAAAGGTTAAACTCAATTCAAGTTACTAATGCTTTCGTTTTAATAAAATATCACGATTTTACGCAATTTTTACCGAAACAAAAAATCGAAACAGAAGTTATATAAAGTTATTTAGCCACTTATACCCGAGCGCTCATCGTTTGCCAGGTAATCTATAATTCGCTACCAGTTCATCTTACTTAGATAAATATTCGTTTAGTACCCATCGGTGCGTGACTTTAGAAGATAAAAATGATCTCTTAACGAAGAATAACAAATAAATGTCGATTTGCTAAATTAAGAAGTAAATGATTAGAAATGGTTGCCGTACAAAAAATCAAGACACTTGTAAACATTCTATGAAACAGACTAGACATACTTAATGTTACTAACATTAATAAACTATAAATATTAGATGGCAACACTTTTTGTGGCTAAGAGGAGAAACTAAACTTGAGGATGCTTGAGGATTCAGGACGCTGCTATCAAAACGATATGTCTATGAATAGTAGAATTGCTTTGTGCTACCGTCTGTGTTAAACCAGTCTTGTTGAAATTATTATGTTTGGGATTGTCCCTTGTTGGGTACAAATCTTAAATAAATCGGTAAATACCCTAAATTCATTTACCAATTAGAGTGTTGTTAAAAACTTATATTTACAAAACATACGCTTATTAGTAAGTAACTTTCCCTAATAAAATAAAAAACTAGACTACAATTTTTTTTAAACTAGGTAGCGTTTAGAGGATTCTAAATCTCTCGATTGTAAAATTACGTTTCTGGAAAAAACTTCTATTTGAATTTTGTGGAAATACAATTTTCAAATTATAATATCACCTTTTTTTGCCTTTGGCGGGTGTGCACCTTTGGCGACTCCCGTGGGGATCACGAGTTGGGTTTAACAGGGTATTATTTATTTTGACATCAAGTAGCGGCGTATAGCAGAGCGGCTAATGCTATTACACAAAACGCATATAAGCTTAGGCAGTGTAGCTGGAATAAAATTAAAAAGGTTTTGCTAAAGTGACTCGAGCACAGAGAAAAATAAGTGCAGATTAAATGGTACGATGTTGTTGGGAATAACAGTACAAGTTAACCAGGTAGTATATACATTTTTCAAAATTAGTGATGTTTTAAGTAAAGGGCAGGTCGGAAGTAGACCTCCTCTGCAAGCCTGCAGACGTTTAATGTAAGAAGAGGAGGAAGAAACAGTGATAGGCTATTGTCGTAATGACTTGAGTCCACTGAACTTTGAGTTCGTCTTCATATCTCTTTCCTACCAGACACTACCGTATACCTCTTCCTCTCCGTACCACGATTGCATTTATAATAATAATATCTTGATCACTTCTCACACACGGCTGTCTGATCCCAAACTAGGCAGAACCTGTACTATGGTACCAGACTGCTGATAAACATACTTATATATATATATTTCAAAATACATACATATTACAGATAAATGACAATATGTAAGAGATGGCCTCTAATCTATAAGGCCCCCACTTGTACTTGTCTCACCTAGTTTTAAGTTATTTATTTTAAGTACCTGGTGTACAATAAAGCGATAACAATAATATATTATATTGTTATCAATTTATAAATATCATAGATAAAAATACACTTTTAATACTTATATACTTCCTACATATTTTCTTCAAAAGGAACGAATGAGTCTTTTCTGAACAGCATCTATGTAGCACGTAGATTATTGATAAAGTAGTTACATAAATAAAATAACCCACTTTTATCCCCGAATTAGTAAATAGAGCTTATTAAACAGCCACTTTTAGTCTCATCGAGATTAAAGGTAACAAGAACATTACCGCCAAAGAGCACATATTCTTCTAAATAAACATACTTATATATTTCTACTTATACGCATCAGTATGCATATCTGTAGAAATTACATCCAGACACAAAACAAATGATCGTGGTGATAACTCAATATTTATCCTGGGTGGACATCGAACCTAAGCCTACGGGACCCACATCCCCGCCATACAAAGTATGAAGTAATATCAGACAAATAAACATCATATCTCACTTTCCCACGCCGGTCCCAGTATTGTAAGAAAAAAACGATGGCGTATTAAGTCGTATTGGGATTCATAAACAGCCATCACAGTTGAGCAAAAGCCATTGATTCATGGGAAAGTGAACCGTGTCCCTTTCTACAGAGTACATGGAAGATAAAACCGGTCTTACACATGCGATTGCGGGACTCGATATGTCGGTAATTATTTCTGCGGTTATGCAAGACTTGACTGAAACAGGTATGATTAATTCTGAGCAGAAGTATGAAATTAGAAAAAGAATCCACACTCCTTCCGAGTCTTATTTTTATCTTGTTTCAACCAATATCTGCAATTTTCACGAGAACACACAAGCTCTTGACTTACACACACACTTACATATTCCACAGTTTAGTGAATTTAGAAAACAACTTTTCAGTGAATAAGAATATATTTAAGTTATATATATCCCAAATTTACAATTTATAACTTATTTTTATTCCTACCATTAAAATTTACCTTAC
>JANTPX010000005.1:529836-540967 GCA_024757885.1 Apantesis nais | reverse complement strand
TAGTAATAATCTGGTGTACTAAATTTTCAAATTGTAATATTGAATTTTATCATAAATTATCTGGGCAGTGTAGTATAGTAGATCGAAACCTTCTTTCTAAGGAGTGGGCTATGTCCAGCAGTGGACTTTTAAAAGCTGTTAATGTGACGTGATGATGTGATTCAGACGGTCTCATAAACTCTTTTCTATCATTACACCCAACATGGTTTTGTAAATAGGTAAATAGGCGTGCCATAGATTAGTATTCTATTCTCATTATTTTTATACAGAAATTCATGTCTATGTCTTACGCACCTTATACAGATAAGAGTAATTTTGGTCATCAAATACACAACGCTATCTAAGTTTAAATTAAGCAGAGCTTGAATATACTTTTTTTGTGAATAAATACATATTATACATAGGAAGCACCTAATAATATTTCAGCCATTGCAGATTTTTTTTACCATTGCAAATTTCATTATACTAACATTTGATCCGACCCAGGCAATGAACCCGAGACCCCAACACAGTAGTCATATACGCTACCAATGCATAACCGGGGCAATCAAGCTACTGATCAACACCACAACACCATTACATATTTTCACAGAAGCTTCCTCAGTATTTAGTCGACAATGGCGCGCGTGTGCAAATAGAGAATGAAATATGAATTAGAAGTGAATCCTTCTAAGACAAAGTTTAGAGTTACGGGCAGCCCTATATCTCCTATTGGCAGGACAGTATTAATAGACCTTGTCTTTAATATTACCTTACCGTAACTTTTTTTTTTTTATGGAAGAGGTGGCAGACGAGCTGGCGGGTCACCTGATGGAAAGCGACATGCGCCGCCCATGGACGTCTGCAACTCAGGGGTCACAAACGCGCTGCCGGCCCTTTAGGAATGAATATGCTCTTTTCTTGAAGGTTTAAAAGTCGTATCGGTTCCAAAACACCGTAGACGATAACTTGTTCCACAAATTGGTTGAGCGAGGCAAAAAGTGTCTTAAAAAGCGCACAGTGGTGGAACGCAAATTAAATTATCCAAGTGATGAGGGTGGAAACTTTGCTGCGTGGAACGATGAAGGAAAGTTGCAGCAGATATCAGTCCGAACAATTCCTCGGAGCACCTCAGTACCAGCTTCTCCCATTAAACCGTATCCAAAGAAGAGCGACTCGTATCATCGATATACTAGAGATCTCCAACCGGCTTGATTCCTTAGCGTTACGTAAAAATATAGCCTAAAAATTGTTCGGACAAATACCGGCCACAACTTTTCACCATCGTTCTACACGGCAAAATCTTCATTCCCAGTAGTTAGAGACTTGGCCCTCCACCACTACGCGCTTTTCAAGACACTTTTTGGCTCGCACAGCCAACCTGTAGAACAAGTTACCGTCTGCGGTATTTCCGGTCCAAAACGTGTACTGCTTCTTCAAGGGCTGGCAACACGCTTGTGACTCCATAGGCGTTTATAGGCAACTGTAGTTGCTTTCCATTAAGTGACCCATCTGCTCGTTCGCTCCCTTTTCCATTAAAAAAACTCAAATCTTAGCGTTTCAGGCATGTCTATGGTAAACATAGGTGTGGACAAAGGTCTAATTAGTGGCCGAGTTCTACTGTATTTAATATCCTGAAATACATAGACTTATTTTTTAGGTTCCAAATAGATTGAAAGCAGGAGTGAGACAAATTTATGAATTGCTTTCTTACCTTGATATTGGATACTTACTAGGATGTTATAGATTATATTCAAACTTAAGGATTATAAGAAAAAGAACTAAACTAATAAATTGTAATGAAATCTAAGATATGTAATCCTTATGCTATCCTTTTCATCATATATATGATCCATTGATACATCAGTCTGGTCGGATTTTTTAAAAGATAGATTTTAAAGGAATCCATAACTAAAGCAATTCACTATCCTACTACATGTAGGATATTGAATCTTTGTACTAATTGACTATTAAAATCAATAATTAATTTTGTTCTTGCAGTACGAAATTATGCATCATTATTTATTTCAAACAGTGCTCTGAAGGCATTGATAATGAAATACTAAAGTTGATGGTCAATTAACATTATTTAAATTAATTGGCTTACTTATCGATTTTATCTTTATTGACACAACAATCAGCCAATTACTGTACACGATGTGTATTATCGAGTTCCTGGTATAAAATATACTCGATGTTATTGTTAGAGTCGAAAATGTTTTGTTTATATTTTATATATTACCCGCACAGCATAAAATAAGATCGTTACAAAGGAGACCAAAATTATGAGAAGTTAATGTCTTACGTGTTTTTTTTTAATTAATTTAATAAGAAATAGGTACAGAATAAGACATGAAAAACCCATGTTACATGTACTGGAGAATTGTAGAAAAGCTTTTGAACGATTACATGGATTGTACGAAGACTTGATTATGTAGGACTCAGACAACTAAAACCACGTGGTTTACATCCCAAAAGAGTATTTAAGATCAAGGTTTCATCATCATCAGCCTATCACAGTCCACTGCTAGACATAGACCTCTACCATGTCAAAAAAGATGAATCCTCATTTAAAAAATGTTGGTAATGTGATTGTAAAATGTCTCAGTGCAGTAATTTTGAAAAAACACATACGACTTATTGTGTTCTAAGTGAAAGGAGTCTGAAAGTTTTAGAGATTTATTTCAGATAAAACTGTAATCGGTTTTTATCGGTAGAAATATAGATAATAAGTCATTACTCGTACGTTATTAAATCATTATTTTTTAATATTAATATTATCATATTATTACTGTTTACAATAATACGAAGCTGTTTATTATTGGTACAATCTACTAATTTATTCTGCCAATTTTTATACACAGCGGTTGTAAATTGTTTGGTATTGTACCAACTAATGGAAAGTAGAAATATTATGGGCGACCTATATAAAGTGGTCCGAGCCTCTAAAAAGATACTTATATTTTAAAACTATTAAGAATGTAAACAGGCAAACACAACGTAATAAAAATAGCTCTACGCACTTGATTCATGTTCTTGATGAGTTTTATAATATTTTGCAGTGATGTGAAATTAGTATCTATAAAGTTCATGAAATCAAATTTCCTAATTTAGTAATAAAAGTCTCTAATTTAACATGTTTTAATTTTAGATTACACAACTAATTACAATTGAATAAAAAAATATGCATCAGTTTGCTTTAGTTTAGATAATAGTTTTTGTGAATACAGCACGCGTGGTTAGGTTGTCATCTTCCATTCCATCCAGTGTCCATCTTTGCAACTCTTTTTTAAAGTGTGAAAATCCTTAGGGTAACCACATCACCGGGGCTTCTTACGGTGAAGTGATATGTCGAGATCGAATCCACTAAATCTATACGATATTCCATCATACTTATATGTGTGTTTAATGCATGAGGTTGAGGTATGCACCAAGAAGTTTTTGAAAATCTAACAAACGATCGTTCAACCGGCAGGCGCCATGAATAACTTATTAAATGGACGAATATTTATAACATATATGTTGTAAGCATTTGTTAGTATCGACATTGTATTTACTTGGAGATTTAATTTAAATATGTTCCAGGATGTTATTATATAAACACACAGTACTAGGACTGCATCCTATGAATGGCCTAGACGAAATAAATCCCGAGACCCCAACTTTTTCTGTCGGACGCCCAACTACATATTGAGTTGTAATATACTCTTCTTATAGGTACATACCTATAAGTAAGATCAACGGACTGACTCTTTGAGTGTACTCAAGTGAGTATGTATACTCAAAGAGTCATTCCGTTGATCCGAATTTAACTAAGCGAATTGAACTAGTGAAAACCTTTACCCACTAAGCTACTTTCACCTAATTAAGTAATCCCGTTGTGTTGGTTGTCTTTTCTAGAACAAATGTACACATACAGTGATAGATGTTATATTCCGGAGATATTTCTTTGTATAAATATTTAAAAAATGAACTTTCTCTCTGATCTGAAATGTATCATAAGTAAACTGCATGCACTGCTTTGCACGGATGGCGTAGTGGTTAGAACGTTCACCTCACCGCTGCACGCTGTTATTGTCGAGATGTTGTTGTTATGATCTATGATCTAAATGATCTTTACTGCGGATCTACGGATGGATACCACATTCACACCTTCAAGAAAAGATCGTACTCTTACTTCTAAGGCAACCAAACGAGCATGTAACTCCTGACTTGCGAACGTTCATGGGAGACAGCAGTCACTATCTATCAGGGAACTCAATTGCCAGTTTCGTCCCTTATATCATAAAAAAAGAAATTATCAGACGCTATAAAAAATTGGAAGTATAATATTATGGGCTGTTGATGACAATCTAGAATATTGAATACAAATACCATGTAGAGGTTCGTAATTAAAAACAAAATACAAACAAATTACTAATGAGTTTTACAGCATTAATGTTAATTGAATATCAAACAATGTTTTGACCTAGATGAAACTTGAAAAGAAATTCTCATTATTTTTAAAATAAAACATACTTGTATTTTAAGACACTGGTCACATTCTGAGAAATGTCGCTCAGACTTCAAATAATTAAAAGTAGTTAATTATGACTGTTTATTTTTTGTAATGAAATGATAATTAAGAAGCTTTTTAGGAAATGAAAATCATAATGAGTATCAAAACGTCAGTATAATTTATTACGTTTTCAAGATATCTTTGTACATTTTTATACAAAACAATAATTTTCGTTACGACTAATCGTAATGACAATCCAAAAATTACATTGATTTTCAAGTTTATAATTATTAAATCTAATATCACGATTTAGCTTAATTATTTTTTAAATAAGTAGGTACCCAAGCAATACATCCAAGTATAGCCAAAAAACGACAACATTGCAAACATATATAGTTATATACATTTTCATTATAGTTATTATGATTAAGCACATTTATAAATATAATATACCTTAGACATGTTTTCGTACAATTAAATTTTAAAAGGTTTTGAATTGCTAAATACTTTAATCGAAATATAACGAAAGAAAAAATATCAATTTACTTGAGAATAAATTAATTAGTAACAAAAGTGTGTATAAAGTATTTTACAATAAAATAATATTTTTACTTTACACAGAGAGAAAACCAATGAAGTATAACTTTTAATATAACTATTAAAATTGCCCTTAATGGTTTAACATTGAGAATATAGAAATTATTTTCAACATCTTAAGCTATTTGGTATTACATCGTATCGTATTACAGTGATGATCGGTGAGCAGTTTTCACAGCTTGAATTAACTATTCAATACAATTAATATTTGAAAATTTTTACCACAATCAGACTCAATATTTTCACACGAACTTTGTACAACTACTGTTCCGATAAAATACGCGTATTTCCATCGCTTCGCGAATCGTTTCACCGCAAAACCTTAAATTACGTATGTGAAAATTGACAAAATGTGCCACGTTAAGTAACAATTTATTTACAATACTAAAATAATTTCGGTAATGCGAATGAATAATTAATAGTGAAGCATTAGTGCACAGAAAGAAAATGAAAACTTACAATGATTAGTCTTGTATACCTACAATTACGATTACACATAGTACGTGCGCCCCTTATTGGAAGCACTCCCGGTTATGGACCGTGGTACTGTCGGCGAAGTATCATCTACCCTAGAATATACGTGACCAGTGCTAGGGGACAGCCTCAGGTCATAATTAAACCGATTACAAGTTCTATTGTCAATCGACATGTAGGTATTGTTCGAGTTGTTCCCTTCTCCGTATGTGTTGTTGTCCGATGACGGAGAACTTTCATTCCGAGATGATTCCCCATCATTCCTCTTACAATACTGCAAGGAATTTGTGAAATTCTGCTTTGAGCAATTATCGTTTGAAACGGGCATTGTTGTGTATCTCAAAATCGGAGTCTGTCGTAAAGACTTCTTGAATACGCTCTTTTCAGAGCCTTTTACTGTGATAATAGTGTCAGTCGAATTTAGTAAAGCAATAAACCTGTCCCAAAAACGTGGATCGTTCCAGGATATGTTCCTAAACTTATCCAGTACAAAACATAGTTCTTCGCTTAATTGATTGTTTTCTGCAACTTTGATTATTACTACTTTGTTCAAGTCGCTACAGTTTAGAGATTTTAAATAACTGAAAAACATATTTTTAAAATGAATATCACAGAGATCATTGCAAATAAAATTTGTTGTCAAAACTACTATAAGCCGTTTAGATAATTTCGATGATCTGGAAAAACTATCTAATGTAAGAATGTTTAGCGAAGCCTCATTTGTGGAAAATTTTTTTATCGACATTTTTCTGAACTCTATCTCAGACATAATATTATGATAAACAAAGTGAGCATCTTTGGTATTATATATCACGTAGTATTCATACATTTGATTCATTTTGCTTTCCAATACATGATCTACATTTGGACTAGACTGTTCTTTGAACAGAGGCACACCATATTTAGTGTGTAACCAGTCGCTAAGTTCATATCGGAAAGCGTAGAAAATAGCACCTATAAGACAAATTACTACGAGAATGATAATTACTCCACATATAATCGCAAAGTAATTATCAGGTAGAAATACTGACTTAGAAACAATTTCATCTCTAGATACTGTTGGGTCGCCTATTGATCCCATATATTCTTTACAATGGCTCAATACCGAGGCAATAGTAATTTTTGTTGGTTTTCCTCCTGTATCTGTACACAACATTTTCTCCGGGTCTCCCGGATCCCTCCTAAGCCACGAATCTAATTCAGCTATACTTTTACAGTCACAGGAATATTGGTTACCTTCAATAGATACATGAGTTAAACTTTTGGAAGACGAAGCCAATAATTTCCAAGGGAAAAAGTTAACAAGTTTGTTGTCATCAACTCTAAGAAGCGAAAGAGACTTCAGTGAAGAGAATGTGTTATTTGCAACATGTTCTAGGGTATTGTTTTCTAAATATAGCTCATTTAAATTATTCAGCTGTAGAAACACATCTCCTTTTAATTCAACGAGTTTATTATTTTCCAAATGCAAAACTCTTAGTGAATCAACACCTTTAAAAGATTGATTATTTACTTCTTTCAGTTCTGTGTTATTCAAATACAAAACTTGAAGTTTCTTTTTGCCTATAAATACATGATTTCCCAAATGGCTGATGTGATTTCCATCTAAATATATTTCGGTGGCGTCCATCGGAATCCGTTCAGGAACCTCTGTGTAGCCGGCGTTCGAACAATCTACCACGTTCGCATTCCAAGTTATATCGTGATAGCATCTACAGTTATTTGGACAAATCATTTCACAGTCGCAGGCTACAAACTCACAACAATGACAAAGAGCAAAACAATGACTTTCGTACGGACAGAGAAAGTCGGAAGGTGACATGTCGATTATCATTTTTTTTTCTTCAGTGCGTGAATGGACCAACGTACATAAGGTTTTATCTAAATCTAACACGCGCGGGTATTGTCGACTGTGAGTCAAGTATACGCTACGCTGAATCCATTCCATTGAACAGTCGCAAACAAATGGGTTGCCGCTTATAAAGAACTCTGGTAAGTCATTATCTTCACCTATTTGACCTAACCTAAACGCATTCATGTCAAGTTGTACCAGTTTGTTATTATTTAATGTCACAACTGATAGCTTTTGTAGTTTAGAGAACGAACCGACTTGTATATTTTGTATGCTGTTGTCATTTAAATAAAGGTTTTCTACAGATTTTGGTATGGAAGTTACTAAGATATCAGTAATATTATTGTGACTTAAATCTAGTGTTTTTATATTTACATTTGTATACATATCATCGTTTACAAAGTTTTCTATGTAGTTTTTATGCAAATCTAACCACTCTAAGTGGCTAGGAATACTTCTAAAATCAAAGTTAGAAATTTTATTTGCGGACATATTAAGCCAAATCAAATTACTTAAGGTGTTAAAAATCCCGTCAAATTTCATGATTTCGTTGCCGTCCATTCTAAGCAGTTTCAAATTGATATTTTTTCTAAAACAACCAGGTGTTACATATTTTATTTTATTAGATGCTAAATTAAGTATCTGAAGTTGTGGCAAGTGCTCAAAAGTATCTTCATTCAAATAAGTGACCTTGTTATCCACTAAGCGAAGACCATAAAGTTCGGACAGTCCTCGAAAATTATCCCTATTCAAATGTGTTATATTATTGTTACCGATATCTAAAGATCTCAATGATCGAAGTTTATGGATAGCAGAGGGAATAACTGACAAAAAATTATCATTTAATCCTAAGTGCTCGATAGCCGTCATATTGTCGAAGGCGTTTTCCTCAATTTGTTTAATCTTATTATTATCAATAAACAACTCGTGTAACACGTGTAGATCTGTAAACAAATGTGTCTGAATTTGTACAAGTTTGTTATTCGAAAGTGTCAGAGAGTGTAAGTTTCGCAACTCGCCGAATGCATGCTCATCTATCGAAGTAATTTCATTATGTTCTAAATTTAGTTTCTGTAAACTATATAAATCCTGAAACATATGTCGATCTATCGTATTTAAATTGTTATACGATAAGTTAAGAATGACCATACGTAGTAAACCTATAAAGGTGCCCTCATTTATCCACTGACTAGTTAGTGCATTGTGAGACAAATCTAGTATTTGTAATTGATCTAATCCATCAAACAAACCAGGTGGAATGGTATTTATAGTATTGTTACTAAAATTTATCTCCTTCAAAGTCTTTGTATCCAGAAAAACATCTGAGGGAATAGTATTCAAAAAATTACTAGATAAATTTAAAACCTGTAGGCTGAGCAATCCTTCAAAGGCACACTCTTCTAGCGTAGATATCGCATTGTTTTGTAATAACAACTTCGACAAGGAACGTAATTTTGATAAACAATTATTAGTAAGAACAATCAAGTCGTTATAAGACATATCAAGAACTTCTATAACTAAATTACAACTTTTTACGCTTAAATTTTGTTCTCTTCTTGAATCTGAGAATCCAACAGTTTTAATATTTTGCAAATGATTATTACTAAGGTTCAAATTTTTCAAACTATACAATGCACAGAAAGTATCTGTCTTAGTACTCCAAATGTTGTTGTCACTTAGATTGAGTTCTACCAACTCGTTTAAGCCAGCAAACGCTTGTTCATGTAACTCCATTGTCATTGCAGACCACTCGCTGTTATAAGTTGTCACATGCAGATGTTTCAGGTCCTTGAAATTTTCAAAAGCACGCGCCGGTATTTCACGTATCTTGCACTTGTCTATCATGAGATCTCTTAGTTTTGACAGACCTGTATGTTTTCCTGGCGATTTGTCCGTGTGAGCAGTGAGAGTGCTTTCAAAAAACAAAATCTCACTGCACTGTACTTGTAATGATACGAAATCTTCATTATGCGACCTACTGATGTTTTGCAACAAGTTATCCAAACTACTCATAGTTCGAATTTTACAAAAAAGTACCGTATTCTCCGATGTTTCCGCCTCGAAACTGCGGAACGCGCACTCGTGCGGCATTTCGGCCGCGAAACTCCTTTCGATGGCATGGCAGTAGAACAACACGTACACTATCATTTGATTAAAAATTCGGTGATCGAGTCTTTTCGTGATGGTTTGTTTTGTTAGCATTTTATGATCATATGCGGGCTGAGCTGAGGTATCGAGGTCGGCAGTGCCATTTATGAAGCAGCGAATGAGTCGTTCGCATCATAAATATTTACGCGTTGAAAGAGGCATCGCGACTCGCGTGGCATGACAGCGTTTTGCACGTTTGCGTCAAGCGAGTATAGTGGATGGCGGCTGCCCACCGACTGACACTGAGCGGCGTTATGTAGCTCCGCCCCACAACGTCGAACGCCCCGCACTACCACTCCGCCCCGGCGTCTGAAGTAACTTCATCTCATATTATCAAGAGTGCATAAACCGTTGAATTATTCCCTCGAGAATGTATCAAGCATTAATTATGAAGGAACTGAGATCTAGTAACGTAGAGCTTGTTGTAACATATCTGTATAGTTTTCATTGTCGAAGTGGCTCTTTTGTGGGAATGGGACTTAATAATCGTATTAAACTTCCCATAAAGTTTTTATAAGTACCTAATTAAGGCAGAAAAGAATAAGTTTAAAGGTATCTCTTGAGTGTGCTCTGTATAAGACACGTTTAAAGATGAAACTCGGTACTTCAAAAACTTTTGTTCATTGAATATAAAGTTGATATTTTCAAAACAATACTCTTTAAAAAAAAAAGAGGCTAACACCGTGATATTACGAACACCTGTTGTGTTCTTAACAACTTCTGTAAACTTTTTACTCAGGCGAGTTCTCGTGAAAATAGGATAAAGGACTTGCAAATAGTTTTCTGGGACACCACATGCTTCTAAAGTTAACCTTTTCTTCTATATTATGGGCAAAGGAAAGCTCTTAAAACTAAACCAAGTTTTTTTATGAATGGTAACTTTCACCCACCTTTATAATATTATGCACAAGCACGTATGTAAGTTAAAAAGGCTCATATAGGTGTTTAGGCTTCGTGTATTTGAAACAGGGATCGTTTTTATACTGGATGTAAAAAAGGTCCCAGTTTGTACATCAATGGTCAACAGCTCAGAGATATTTTTTTTTAGTTTTCTACACTTCTTCTATGTATAAACATTTAGTAGTCTAAATATGACATACTTTCGTGAGCCACAGGTATTGCTTTAAGAACAGGCACAAATATTTTTTTGACCTATTAATATAGATACTCTGATCAATACAATAAAAAATTAATATTACCTACATTTGAATTTGGTATCTTGTATTCCTATATTTTTTAATATTTTGATATAGCTTTTTTTTTATATAGCTTATGCAGTTCGTTCGCTACCGAATTGGAAGGCAGCGGGACCAGACGGACTGCATAATTATTGGTTAAGTGACTCGGTAGCTCACATATACGTTCGGCATATCATTGCCCATCATGCCTAGGATCAGGTTCACTTCCGTCTTTTATGACCACAGTCGTAACTCGTCTGCTCTATAAGTCTGGTAGTACCACGGATCCCAAAAATTTTAGGCCAATAACGTGTCTCCCGACATTATATAAATTACTAACGCCCATTCTGAGAGTTAAAAAAGCATATCATATTACGGAAAACTCTATTATGTCTCATTCTCAGA
>JANTPX010000002.1:1050729-1063075 GCA_024757885.1 Apantesis nais | reverse complement strand
GACAGGGGCCTCTGAAAATTGTATGTAGTGATTTAAACAACCTTTATTAGCATAGCAACCATAGCCTCAGACAACCGCGAATAGGAACATATGTAAATCACCTGTATCCCACATATAGACTAAAACTTTATCCAGGCCTCAACTCATTAGAATGTTTTCTTCATATAAAGATATTAAAACACCTAATAGACATCTCTTTTAGGTAAATTGTCAATTAAATATAATGATAATTTATAATGTTGATCGTTAATAGGCATAGCGATCTGTCATCGGTATTATATTGAGAATATATGAGTCAGAATTAAGGAGTGGTTGTGTCAGGTGTAGTATTCGACTTATCAATTTGACCAATAGTAGCTGTTAGGTATTTATAGGATTGTACCTATAGGTATATAGGTATTGATATATCAATAGAGAACAGCAGTAAATATACAGCTGGTTATGTATCACAGTGGCTAATTTTTGCTGGTACTAGCACGATAATAGAGTTTAAAATAACATTTACAAACATTTAGTCGGCTAGTTTAGTTAATTGCATGTAACTGGGTTTATATTAAGTACTAATCATCCAGAAAAAAATATTTTCAAGAGTTTAAGCTAGTATGTAAGGACTAGAATCAGGATATTATAGGAAACAAGTATTTAAGATTACATTTGAATGTTTATTCGTTCAATATGTGTAGATACATCCCTAATTTGTGTAACCCTCGTAAGTAATTTAGTGCCTACCTTTCCACCTACTATTTTATTTGAAGAACTAATTGAAATGCGGGTAACGAAAACGGTTTCAAACTGTTAACCTCGGCGCCATCGTAAATAACCTATATTTTATTGATAAGAACCCTGGTCACTTTCGGTAACATACGAAAAATGTTACTTTGTCAAGCATAAATAATCTTTTTATGACGAGAAGCGTAGGTAAAGGCTCAAGGATTTATAAGTAATAAATATTTTACGACATGAATTAATATTCCGATCGTTTTCCGTGACGTTGTTTTTATGACTTATCATTTTTGTGGCGCGACGCGATGGACCGTCGCAAGCGCAGCTTTACACTACGCGCTTGAAATATTGGCCGAACCGAGTATAAAACTGGTATCATCATAAAAATGCTTTTAACAGCCTTTATTTACTGTCTAAAATATTGAATTAATTCGTTTTGTTCGTATCCACCTCCTAATAAATGTTTCACATTATTATTTAGATGTTTGAATAATGTCTTTAAAGTGGTAGCTATACATGTATCTGAGATGATATCGTCTCATATATTCATTAGTAGTAGGTCCTAAGTTAGAAGTGCGAACTGGCGGGTTCAGTTATATGTTGTCACTTAAATATCTACAATAGTATACTGATATTTTATGATGAAAAGTTATTTAAACATAAAATAAATATAGTTTTATTTAAGTGGCATGTGTTAAATGTGATAAATAATCAATAATTGTAAAAGTATAATTATGAATGCTCCCAGTATCTTCGTGAATGGACATAGAACTGTTTCTTTTCCTCAAAGCTCGTGATTCATGACTGTAATAGAGTTATTTACTTAATATGTGTACGTTCCCGTATTGTCACATTATATCAAGATAATACTCTATTGTTTTCATTATTTTATTTCTGTGGTTTACAGCGGAAGGCTATTCAACACGCTTTTGCGGTTGCCCTCCATCTATGTGACTTTCTTTAATACAAAGTCTGTTAATTGAGCTCTTCTTACGTGTTCAGATCAAATTGAGATCTCACTAATCAAGATAGTGCAAAATGAGCATCAGGAAAAGCGAGATGGTCTTGTCTATACGTAGGTACCCGTATCATATGTAAATATATTATTATCTGTATGTAATAAATTGATCACATGACATACAGTTCAATTTGCGATTATCTATAAAGTATTGAAGTTGGGTAATAAATAAAGGTTACTTATCTGTGCTTGAAACGATGGTAAATATAGTCGGTCTCTGGCGAAACAAGTGCTGGCCTTATAAGTAAATATAAGCCACCTAGACTCGCAGATAGGTACTTCTGACAAGTTCTTTGAGAATTAATGGTATTTTATTTCCGAACGGTGATAAAACCATGAGTTTGATCACCAGTGGTATACACCGTTTTCATTAAATCGGAACACAGGAGCCTACAAGTTTTGCGTAGTCGATCTTTAATTACATGGCGAGCCGGCAACAGTTAGATGCGAGGTGACAGAATAAGAAAACAGCCAAAACTAACACGAACTAGAGGCGCAGACTAACAACTAAGTACTAATTACAGACTGTAAAATTAATGCACTGAAACTTGAATGAAATGAAACCAGCGCATAAACTTAGTCACCTACAACACTTGCTTGTCGATGTCTCAAGTTAAACTTGGAATTCGATACTCCGTTTACTTGAAATTTATCCAATTTATATAATTTATGAACTTTTAAACTTCTATCCTAATTTTAGATTATCTATATCTGTTTAAACATTTTTCTTATGGCCCTCTGATTGGTGATTCACACACTGCCCGCTCTATGCTCTAGGGTGCGTGGAAACGGAGCCACGTCGCTTCGTTGCAGTAGTGCAGATATGCATCATCATGCAGATTTCTTACCAGAAATGCGTGTTTCTATGCACGTAGATGCGTGACCTGCAACACTCCGCATAAATACGTTTTCTGTGTGTTTTCTACGCATGTTTTCTGTGCAAAGCTGCCTAATGCGGTACAATGTGCAAATCGCCTAAGCAAAGTAGGTCCGTACAGTTTTCTATATAGGGTCCTGTCGATGAAGTGCATTATACCTAACCTACCTACCTATATAGAAAAAGTCTAAATCAATAGTTTTTAATTGTGACATTAATTTCAAAAAAGCACACGAGGTATAAACTTTAGATTTAAAGGTTTCATACAGGTTTGAAAAACACCTACAGAATTTAATTCTGCGTTTCTATTCTCGCTGGTACGTTTTATAGCAATATCATATATTATTTATAGCAGTAAGTATTTATATCTATAAGCTAGAGCCGAAGTTGTAATACTTTACATTGAAAAAATTAATTGTCAATGAATTTATGCAGATGTAGTGAAAATTAGTGAAGAAGTCGTAAACACGTACGTCTCGCTATTTGTGTAACAATAAAGTATGAACTGGCTAAATGCCAAAGATTCTCTATCTGACCTACGAATGTGAAAGCAACTGTTTTACTATTCGTATTAAACTATTGTGTTCTATAGATTTATGATTATACAGTACGCCTAAGTATAAGTACTCGTTTACTGTTGGTATCTAAGTTTGTACAAGTCATAAAACATGTTAACAGAAATGTTAAGGTCTACAGTGAAGATATGGATAAGAGCCGATTTGATAGGTAGATATAAACGTAGATAGTATTTTTAGTAACATACCTTTGTGGAGAAGCCGCGATCACAAACGGTGCACTTAAATGGCCGCTCCTTGGTGTGACTGCGGTAATGTATCTCCAGAGCAGAGTGGCAGGCGAACGTCTTGTAGCAGAGGTTACAGGTTGTGTTGCCGCGCACTGCACACAAATAAACCGATTGTTCATTGTGGTTTCGATGTCACTAATATTTGGGCAACACTCGGAACGCACGATTACACTTGATTATGAGAAATGATTACTTCTTCCACTATTTGTTTTATTGGTATTGCTCTTGTGTATTCGAGCGCCCGGTGATTCATGTATTAGTTGGTGGGCAAGGATCAATATTAGGAAATGGAAATGCGGGCGACCGGGGCGGACGAAAATATAAGATCCCGCTAGCGCATACCTGCGGGAGGAAACGCGAGTCCGAGTGGGCTGAAGGGTGATCCTCCGAGAGCGCCGAGCGCGGCGATAGGTGTAGGCGGCGACGGCAGCGGTGAGTGCAGCGGCAGCCTCGGCGGCGTCGACAGCGTCGACATCGTAGGTGATGGCGGCGAGGCTCGCGCGCTCCGCCCGCTCTCCGAACCTGTCGCCGATGGGAGGGAAGCCGTTGTGGTGATGGTTTTTAATTCGCTTTCGGACGCCGAGGCGCAGACGGAGAGCGGCGAAGTTCGACGATCCTTCATATCTAAGTCGTCGTCGAACTCCCGAATAGCGGGCTCACGCTCGTCCCGGCCGCTCTCATCGTCGGTCCCGTGGGAGTCCGCCCGTCGGTCGCCGGGAGTATTCGGAGTGGGAAACATTGGAGGTGGAACAGGGCGCTGAGCTTGATAGTCGCTGACGTCTGACCCATTACTAAGTGATGGAAAACCGTCAATATCAAGGTTTCTCATTTGATCAAAAGGGATGCTGGCACGCTCGCCTGTGTGAAGTCGTATATGTTGATGTAATATTGTGGGGTCGGAAAATTTCTTATGGCAAACAGGACATTGATGTAACATTTGAACGGGAGGTTTGATGCGATGAACGCCCATATGAGTTTTTAAATTGCCTTTGGTCGTAAAAGAGCGACCACATAATTTACATCGAAAAGGTCGCTCGCCCGTGTGCGTACGATAGTGCATTTGTAGGGCACTTTTACATGAGAGAACCCGATGACATACTATACATTCATTAGGATCTGATACCTTGTTATCGATATTGTCGACTAACTGTTGGAGTTTAGACGTTTCTGATGTTTTTGTTATTTCTATTAAACTTTCCCAGGAGTTATCATTGCTGCCGGGGCGGGGTAATATAGAATTATAGAACATAGGATCACGCGTTAGATCTACATCAACAACGTTGTGGGCTGTATTTAGGAATGGAGTTAAACTACCAGAAGAGATACTGCTAGGCGGCGACTGAGGAAAAAGGGGATAAGAAGGAAAAGTACGTAGACCCGTCGCTATTGAAATTGGCCCAGATATCGGTGAATTCTTACTTGAGAGATTTTCCGGTTGATCTGGATCATGCTTCACGTGAGGACTGTCTCTGCCAATTTGTTCTTCATTACTATATTTGGAATCCATGCTGTCGTCATATGGTGATGTTGAAGGATATCTGTCTTGTTCGGGGTCTGGTGCCGTATCGTTTTCTTCAAGTTCTCGTTTAGGAGATACACGATCTGTGTCTTCGAAACTGGAATCCCGTTGACTCTCTTCATCTTGTGGTTCGGACTTAACCTCTGGTCCTGATTGGCAGGGGCTCGGCGCAGATGGCTTACTGAGATCAGCCGGAGCTTCTTGTTCCTCTCGCATTGCAAATAATGGATGAGGTGGTAGAGGTTTATCGCCAAGCGGACGAGGTGGTAAAATATCATGGTGTGTGGGTCGATACAATGGCAAGCTTGGCGGAAAAGGAGCTGGCGCACCCGGAGGGAATTGAAGTGGATGTGGTGGCATGCCAGGAATCGGTCCCGGCGACAATTGCGCTAACAATGGGGGATGGTATTTATCCAAGTGTTCTGGTACTGGATTGGGATTCATCTTGACATGCGGAAACTTTGATGTATGTCTTTGGAAATGTACTTTGAGATTTCCTTTGGTTGTAAATCGTGATCCACATACATTACATTTAAAAGGCCTTTCACCTGTGTGAGATCGAATGTGGATTTGCAGTGCTGAGTCACTTCCGAACACTTTTCCACAGTAACGGCAACGATGCTTGAAAAATGGTTCGTTTCTTCCTCCAGATTTTCCATCGTAAGGTGACATTTTGCCAGATTTTCGAAAGGCGAGTTCATCGGCAAGATTGTTCGCTAATAAACCTTGTGATGCGTTGTCTAATACTTCTTGAGCTCTTTTTTGAAGCATTTCTAGCGTATTTGGTTCGTTGAGAGACGGTGGTGGGTCGTTGTTTGTAATTATTGAAGACGCTAACGACGAGGATATAGAGCTATAGGGTGGATGACTCATCATTGGTGGAGACGAGGTTGGAAGTTTAGGAATGGAAAGTGGTTCCGTCTTAGGTGTGAGATGTGAGTGGGTCGACGGCAAGTTTTGACTAGTAGGAGGGGTAGGTGCGACAGGAGTTGGCTCCCGGTGCGGACGTGGCGGCGATGGTGATCGAACGGGAGGCACTGGCAAACTTGGCTCTGGTTCACTCGGCGGTGGGCTCTGGATCGGATCGTCTTTCCGACGTGTTAATGACAGTTGATTTTGTAATTGGCGTATTAATTGCAACTGAAACACTTGTTGATGTTGTAGCGTAAATAGTGTGCTTTGTAACACGGCTAGTTCATGTAACGCCGCTTCATTATCAGCGTTGTTCGCCATAGTCGTTGCGGCAAATTGAGCTACTGCTACTTTAGTATTCTGTAAAGCTTCTAGCGTGACGTGGCCTGCTACTGGAAAGGGGAGTCCAACTGGTGGCACATCGGCTTCAGGCACTTCAGCCTCACCATCTTCGAGGCTGTTATTATTCGCTGCATCTTGTCGATGCCGGCGGACTTGTTCGAGCCTTTTATTAGGTCCATCCATTTCTTCATCTCCCGAAACAACCATTTCTTCAGGATCGGAGTGCATTCTTTCCTCTCCCATTTGTAATGCTTTTTCATCGCACAGTCGTTTGTGATATAGAAACTCGTGAAGATTCTCGAACTGTTCCTGACAGCGCGGGCACATGTGCGCTTCAGGTCGGTCTCTCGTTTCATCAACATTATTTATCTCGTCTTCTGAACAGGATCCCGAACTTTCTCCTAGAACAACAAAAAAAGTAGTTACTATATGACCGTATGTATACTTCCGATCTCTGAATTTAGTGTAACTCTATAATTACTCGAATCAAGATTTTACACAAGGTGTTTGCTTTTACAACTTTTTTCAGCTTCGGATATGACCCCTTGTTATGTACTTACTACATGTTAGCTAAACCCGAATCGGATTGTCGTATTTTTAAATTTACCGTCTTTAAGTAATGACAGAGTTTCAATGTTTTTCAGTAGTCAGCATTTCATACGACGGATTTCATGTACGAGCATGATGATTACTATTATGAGTGGATTTATAGTATGTTATTAATACTGATTTATTTGTCGGAATACCCTGTAGATGGATTTAAATGTAAAAAAGACTGCTACCACACCACGACTGTTTTGAAAATAAGTATATGAGATTTCATTGATATACACATAAGTGATAAGTTAAATCACCAACAATTGCAAATCCAGTTCAATCGAAACAACATTGTTACGTGCCCACGATCTAAAATCGAACCCGATAGTCAATGAACGGTTTGTTACTTTTGGTAACATACAGTTTTTAAATGGTTCTTCAATCCTTTTATTTATGTTTTAATAGTGCTTAACTTAAGTTTAATTAAGGAAATGGGTTATTAAATATAATAATACTTTTTAGCTAGGTATGAGCAATCTTATCATCGTCATTAGATAATTATATTGATGATATTATTATTTATTAAAATAAAACAGTTTATAAGTGTCGAGATTTGTGAGTTTCTTAGGTATCTTCTTTCAGATAAACCTTTGCTGTACAGAAAATATATTGTGTACCTAAATACTATGTTTTTGTATTATATGAGAATATATTACGTAGGTACCTGTAGATACTGTGCTGTGTTTTATATAAAAATTTATATAAATTGTTATAATTTTAATTTCTATCTTAATATGTTAATTATTATTATTCTTAATACTACATTATATTATTAGAATATAATGTAATATTAAGCACAAAATGTTGTATTTTGATTGCGCTGCAATGTCATTAAAATGAAAAAATTTTTCTTTCCCTATTATTAAAACTTGTTTTTACAAATTCTTCTGTATTTATTATTATTATATTCATTGTCAAAAAATATTAGAAAGCAACAAATAATTATCATAAACAATTTCGTTGACGGAAACCCTGAAATTTAAAGTCTCTTCTACTCGATAGTAGATGTCGCTAGGAGTAGCGCGTTACAGCTTTCGACAGAAGCATTGAGAGGAGTACAAAAGCTATATAAAATGTGACACTTGCACATTCAAACATATAATTCCTGTATTGATGTGTATCTTTGGAGACATGTCTGATACTTTACATTGTTTTTGTTTTTTCGGATTGTTATTTTTTGCTTTTATTTATTAAAAACGTAATAGAATTAGAATGGCAGGATATTTAAAAACAGTTGAAAAAACACATTTAACATAATATTAAACTTAGCTCGTAATACATTTGAAATATAAAATATTCATTAAAAAAACTAACAAAAACTACTTGGTTCACAATTCAGTTGCAAAGCTCTGCTTGTTTGAAATACTTTTCTAATGTTTGCACAAACTAAAGCACAAAGTATCTACTGTTCCCATTCTATGTTGTATAAAAATTAGGTAGATTGTATTACACTTTATTTTAATTCTTCAATTATTTTATGAAGTACGTCTTTAAATCTATTATTTAAGACTCGTTAATTATAGCAAAGTGGCAGTAAATCTTAAGATTTAAGGCGATCGAATTTAATGTGAAATAAATTTATATAACATATTTTAACTGAACCACCTGACGGTCAATTCGATTACATACAATTAAATTAATTTTTATCAAAGTTTTTTGTTTAAACTTCGTTTAAGTACAGATCGGTGATAAAATATTGTGTCTAGATGCACTTGCCAATATGTCGTGTCAATAATCATAATTCTTGACTTGTGTGGTCTCGTGTCGAAACACATTATAACACTTTCTCCTCCATAATTGGACTTTTATTTGGGTACAAAATACGTATGCATAAGATATTAATGATTATATTGCTATAAAAGCATATTTTTTTTAGAAAAAATAGGAAAAAATGTCATTTCTAAATTATCAATAAGGTACTTCAAAATTTTTGCTATAGTTTGCATATTTATTACGAGTTTGCATTTTGAAGATTTCTTTTTAAAATTGATTGGAAAGCTTTTTTCGAATCTCATCTAATCTTGAAACCATTCTATTGATATTTCATTTAAATATTTAATTTAAATATTGCTTATACATAAATGTTAAGGAATAGAATGACATTTTTAAAAGAAAGTGTCAGATTTGTATTCTGAAACCTATAAATTTATTCACTTATAATTGACTAAAATATAACAGCCGAGATCATAATAAATAGTGTTTCATATTAACACCGCTCCCAGACCAGGTTAGTTCGCACATTTGAAGGGAAATTTGCGTTCGCAAAATGTCATAACTGAATTAAAGTATTGTATAACATAATGTGTTTGAAAATATCCATCATCCATCAACGCATATAGGTACCTATTTTTACTTGTAACACGAACATAACCATCCTTGTAAGTTTAGACATTGTAAAACGTTAGTGTCACGTCCCATAGATAGCGACGTCTAAATATAGTTTTGAAAAGTATTTCTTCATCAGAAACCAGCCTAAGTTTTTTTAACTTCATAATTATTCGAAAGCATATAGGAACATGGTTAACACTTGTTAGTACTAATACCTACCAAACTTATGTACTCCGAAGGTATGGTAGGTACGGTTAAATATAAAGGAACGCCACTCGCAACCTGTATCAAAAATATTTACTAGGATCCATTATTATTAAGAGTTATTTCTACTTATTAAGTGATTTTTTTATTATTTGGCACCTAATTTTTTTATCATTATAAGTTGTCATGTCTACGGCTAATATTAATGATGAAAAATACGTCCAAGAACTTTATTTTTAAGACCATCGGGTTAAGAATGATTTATATTTTATTAGTATATTTGACAAAACCCAGAAGCGATCATTTGAAATCTCAGAATTCAAGTTTTAGTTTAAGCTGCGATTATTATTATCTATTACAAGAAGTAGTATTAGTAACGATGTAGTATTATAGTAATTGAATACAATTACTATACTAACGATGTTGAGCAATATCTTCTAAACTAAGTTTGAAGTAGGCTGTTAGCTCACGTATCTTTTATATCTCCGTGTATAAACAGACAAGATAAAACATTTAAGAACCATTTCCATAGTTCCACAATGGTTGATAAATAACCTTAACTATTGGAGCGAGATCTAGTTATCCCTTGTCTCATTTGCCATTATAGAGTTGTAAAATAAATTCGAGTCGAATTGAAGCTTTGACCTAATTGACGTATATAATAATATGCGTTACCTATTTTTAAACTGAAGGACAGTCTAAAAATAAGTCTTATTTTGATTTATTTAAACATTATGTTAATACTTTTGTATTGACCTTTGACATTCGCCATTACTAAACTATTTCGTATTTACACAAGATACAATACAATAAAATACTCAAAGTAGCAAGAATATATGAATGTTATGTACGTAGGTATATCAGTATGTATGAATATGTTGTTCATAATATATCGTTTCTTATTTATTGATCCTAGATTGCAATTGAGGATTTCATCCTCATTTCTAAATTTGAATTTCTTTATTTCAGTGCAATTGGTGAAAAGTGACAGTAAGATTTCACGATATGCCTACCGTGATAATATGTTCTAAGGGTACATCGCTCTTATATTTAAATTGTACCCAAAGACAATGGAAAACGTAACACGGTAGAAGCATTGCTATAAACATTGATTAATCTAATGACAGTCGTCCTCTTAATATATATTTCAAAATATTTTTATTCATTACTAGGTATTATAAATTTAAATGCACACCTACCGTTTAGATTAAAAATAATGAGTTGAACAGGTTAAATAATTAGGTACAAAACTGGTCTGTTTGGATCAAACTCAAAAGCAAAACAAGAATTTTAAAGTATAAAATGTTTTATTAATGATTTATATTATTTTGAATAACTGGGTACTTAGTTCTTTTTGGTTTTATTAAAATAAATCACTATATAAGTAACTATAAGTTCCTGCAATAAGAAGTCTATCTTTGCAATGACGTTGTAAATAGATATTTGAGAATTAAACAAAATATTGTCGTGGGGGATCAAAAGAATAACCCGCGACGCAGTTGTCTAGACCACCACTTAATTTTACACGTTTGGTTGTATTATTGCTATGTTTGTATGTACAAATTTACATAGGTATGGAGCCTGCTAGTCGAATTTCAACATTATTTGTTAATTCAATTTTGCACATTGATTTTTGAAACTGGGTAGTTTGAATGGGTAAACAAACTTAAACTGTAAATTGTTGTAAAGACGTGCCATGAGAGATCAACCTACATATCTATCTGTAACTTTTACAGTTTTCACTCAATATTAAATTCCATGTTTTATTATAAACTTGACTTTTTATACTAATAACAAAATTATGTTACGTTGTAACTGAACGATGCAGTACTTGTGTTTTAAAATTTCAAACCTTTTTCTTCCTTTTTCTTCCAATGAAATTGATAAGTTATTTTTTTTAACTCCCATTTATTTTATTCCTAATTCAAAATTCTTTAAGTTAAATGAGGAACTAACTATTTTTTTTCTCAATTTTGCTACTACAAATATTAATATACTAAGAATATTGCTTTATTTAATTTTGTTCTCATCAACTAAACTAATTTTAAAGGTTTTATATTAAATGAATTCATCAAATTATTGATAGACAAAGAAACGCAGTCAAAACGAAAAACAAAAATTATCTATTTTAGTTGATAACAATTACGCTCAATAATAAATATAACAGAAATAGAACCAAGTAGAGTAGTCTTTGGTTTTTAATATTTCAATGTCTATATATATTTATACTTTTTCAAACTCTTCATTTTTAAAATATGAACATACATTGACATAACTGTGTATGATATCCTCATATGTAAGTATCATATTTTTATTTTATGACTTTTATTCTCACCAAGCTAATTGGTCATATAACATTTTAAATTTAGATAAAAAAACAAGCAAATAATTTGATAGTTGTACCTCGTCTTACCACAAACATATAGCCAGCTGTATGCATCCATAAAGCTATACTTATCTAACGAGTGGGCGTTACAACTCTCTAAGCGAGAACCTAAAGGCAAGTTATAATATCAATTAAGTGTGTTGGTGTCAGCATCGGCCCGTATTCTTATCATAATGCGAGGTGATTATGACAAGTTCTGCACCGCTGATAAAGCTGACCATTAAATGTGCATGTTCATCAAGCAATTGGCATTTATTACTAGACTATTCGATGTCGGTTTCATAGTGTAAGTAGAAGTGGCAAATTTGAATTTCAATAAGTATGCTCAATAAGTGGGCCTTCGGGTTGTAAACGGGGTCTGGGTTTAAGTGGACAATTTTTAATAACAAAGTTATCATGTCCGTAGTTGAGGGTTTGATCCCAAAATAAAATAAGTAGGTACTTTTACACTTGATATCTACTTATCTCTTATATTATAAATATAAGAGATAGATAGATATAATTTAAGAGGTAATATAGAATATGAATAAGATGTATTTGCTCTCCGAAAAATTGATGTTTCCCTAATTTTGCTCATGATATAAATAATTTTCAACTTTAACTTTTTAACATGGTCAAAAAACATACCTAGATCT
>JANTPX010000002.1:630938-642403 GCA_024757885.1 Apantesis nais | reverse complement strand
ACTGTGCTGTGTAACTAAACGGGAGAAGTTGTAGCGCTCTATGTTTTTATGATGTCATAAGCGTATAGCTTTTCCCCTTGGTTATGCAAGCCTGATTCAACAGTGCAGAAATGAATTAATGATTAAATGTGCAACAGCAGCAGATATTTTCTTTGGGAGAGCAAGTATAGACAAGTTTTCACACATTTTCACAAACATTATTTAGATATGTGAATAGTATAAATACTTTAACATGGGTATATTTGATTATATAAAAATATTAAGTTTTGCTATAATAGAATATATACATAAATACTACATATGTTATGATTATTAAAGTTAACAGAAAAGTTTTAATCCATTGGTTACATTACAATATTTATAACATTAGAATATTGATTATTTTGTTTCAATGAAAGAAGATTGAAATCATTAGATGAAATGATATAAATGAATCCTTATTTCAATGTTGCAGAGTAAGATGGATGGACCAAATATTCATGCAATACTTGGTGGAAGCAAAATCATAATTCACTCTTAATAGAGTGATGGACTCATATAATTTATTTGATGATGGAAGCGGTATGTTGGAAGGACTTACTGATCTTGGTGGATCAGACGGCTTTGCTGGAGGAGCAGCACCAGGAGTAACTGGAGATAACAAAGATACAGCTGATAATACGTAATTAATTTTCTTATAATACACTGTACACTATATATAATACACTATATAATAATAGTAATAATTAGTTTTAAAAAAAATCCTTACTATGTTAGGATTAATTTATGTACGTACTAGCTTTATTATAAAATATAATTACATATAAGATTGTCAGAAATAATAGTAACTATTATTTAGTTACAGGCAACCATACAGCCAAAACAGTGTGCCACAGGATGGATCACTTCAGAAATTGGCTCCATTTGGGGGACCTGGGACATTAAATAGCAGTGCACAACCAGTTCCTAACCCAGGTGCCGCTCCCCCTGCACCTGAATATCATGAGTATGGAAGTTATCCACCGCGTCCACGACTACCGCAACCTCCACATGCTCCTTTGCATCCGTCACATCATGTGCATCCTTCACATGCATATCCAGGCTATCATCCTGGGCCAGAGCCAATGTATGCTTTACCTGACCAGCCAGGTAATTTAAAGAAATGTGTAATTTCATTTACAAAAATTATAAATTACAATACATTTATATAATTATGAATTATGTAGGTATTGGGGAAATGGGAGTGTGGTCTGGACCTCCAAGTGCCAATAGATATTCTCCCATAACACCAAGCTACCGACATAACTATGAACATCAACAAAAAATGCATCAGTATCCACCTCAACAGGTAAGTAATACTACTGCAAAATATTAACAAGTCATCAGAAATTGTTAAGGTCTAAATACATCAAAACATTTTATGCTTTTAAGGGATCAGCAATTGGAAGTTTACAATCACAAAATGGGGCTTATTTACCAAGACAGCCTCACTTCTCACAGCCCACATCACAACAAATATATGGACAGCAACAGGTATGTATAGATTAAATAATTATTAAAATGCTTGTTTTTAATAATGTACAATTTTTTATGTTTTGTTGCTCTTACAGAACTATCCTAACTACACACAGATGCATCCACCGACTGCATCAAGAATTAGCCAACATCCTACTTATCACCAACAGATGGATGTGAATGCACATCAGTATGGAATACCACATGGTCAACAAAGCCATGCACCAATACCTCAACATCAGACTCACCAAAATATGACTGGACATACTGGTGGCATGGGTTCTGGAATACAAAATCATCCCAATGTACATCTTCATCATCCAGGTGGTCCACCACTACATCACGTTCCGAGACAATCTCCAGTGCCGCCATCTTCAGTAGCATCTTCTCATTCAGTATCAGCCCAAATGCCTTTTGCATCTCCCCATCATTCTGTGTCGATGAATTATCAGACTCACCAAATACAACATCCATTAGATGTGAATGTAACTAATCAATATGGCCCTGTTAAATCAACTGGCATTGAGACAGGGAGTCCTCAATACAGACCACCATTTCCACAGCTATCTCCTCAGATGTCACCGAGGGCTCAAATTTCCCCTCGGCAGCAGCAGGCGCAGTCACAACTTTCTCCTCGCCCAGTTATGTCCCCCGTTAAAGGTCCTAGTGCTTCGCCGCATAGCACTCGAAATTTAGTACAATCACCAGTTTCTACAGGTCCTTCAACAGCTTCTGTACAATTTGCGTCACAAAATACTCTTCAGGCTCTTGAACAAATGGTGTTACCTGCTGGATCAGAATATCCATATCAACGAAATCCTGCATCTCCTGCGGTCCCACATGTGGTATCTTCACCATCACAATGGAATCAAAGTAAAATCCCCTCTGCAAATACAGTGACCCATACTGAAAACAGCGAGCCTTCAAAAACTTCGGAAAACACTCAAGTATTGCAGCCCATTAAGCCAGAAATAGCCAAAAATGTGGCTGCGACTAACACGGAATTAAAACCCATAGAGAAAATTGAATCTGATAGTGACAAAACGACTGAAAGTACATCTCGAACATTTGTACCACAAACTAATATCAGTAATATTTCGAAAGATAATATGACTAATATTGCTCCGAATAGCAATTCTTTGTCGATTGCAAGTAATATTAATAATCCTGTTTCTGTAGAAAACGCAGAAAAACATGATAATTTTTCTGGGAGCAGTCTAATTACTGACAGTAATATAGATCATTTACCCAAAAATGAAGTGGAAAAGGATGAAAATTTACAAAAATCATATAACACTGATCATAAAGCAGAAACTAAACAAAAATGTAATGACAATTCAAATTTACTGGATATGCAAACAAGCCAGACTACGACATTGCCGCCTGCTACCTTAACAAGTACTAGTTCAGCAAGTGATCATCCGCAAATACTAACATCTCAGCAAGTGCACATCCCTGCAATTACTGATACACCTACAAGTCAGTACGAAAGTTTACCAAACATGAACATGAGTAGATCTTCAGTTTACCAGGCAGCAAATTTACAAAATGTAGCAACAAATATGCCTAATATCAACATGCCCCAAGTAATTCCATCTAATATATCAACAAATATCCCATCTTCAGTTCATACTAGTGTAACTCATGGCATATCCTCTAGTTTTCAAACTGGTTCTACTACTGTTACACCAACGATTTCTAATTTACCAGCAAACTTACAACCAAATCTTACTATGCAACACACAAGCCTAACAAATCCTGTTTCGTCTAGTATGCCTGTTCATAATTCACAAAGTACTATACCACCCATTCCACCTACAATGCAAGGTAATATTCAGTCAAATATACCTAACGTTTCCAGTCCTATAACAGCAATGGGACAGCCAACTGTACCATCTAATATGACAAATGTAGTGGGTCATCCTATAAATGTTCAAAATATACATACACCCATACCTTCAAATCAAAGTAGTATTGTGCCAAATATGCCTCATAATGTAAATGCCAATATTATGATGATGGGACCAAATTCTATGCCACATCCCAGTATTCCTACTATGTATCCAGCTTCACATCACCAGGAAAGAATGGCTCTTCAGCAACAAATACAAGAAATATATTGCTTACCACCTTCTAATGAAAATCAAGAAAAGGTTAGATGTTTACAAGAAAGGCTAGCTTTAGTACAACAACATGAGTCTAACGATAAATGTAATGGTGGACCAAATTGTACGTTGCAAAACCCTGTTTTATATGGCGCTAAAATGGTAGAAAGTCCTCAAGTCACTAGTACTACGGGGCGTGGAAGAGGTAAAGGGCCTGCTAAACCAAGAAAACCAAGAGCTAAAAAAGAGAAGTTTGTAGTCGCACCACAACCTTTAGATCAGTTGCCTGTATCCGAGGATTGCGTTACAGCTGGAACAGGTATACAAAGTAACTCTGAATTAGATTTAGACTTAAGTGAAGATATTACGAATTTAGATAGCAGTGCAATTTCTATTGATGATGTAAATGGTGGTAAAATCAGAAAACAAAGGGGACCACGGAAAAATAAAGAACGGAAACCCCGAACACCTAAGGAGCCTAAAGTTAAAGAATTAGGTGACAAACCAGTGAAAGAACGAAAGAAACGTGAGCCTCGTGATCCAAATGCTCCGAAAAGAAAAAGGAGCTCAAAAAAGGATGCACTAGAAATTCAAGCTGATACTACAACTTATGAAATGTTGGATATTGATAAAGATACTAAACCAAGTGAATTATCTACAAACCAAAATATGCCCAATCTAGACACGCTAAATATGACTAAAACTTCTCAAGACCTTAATTTAGATGAGACGAATGTTACTGATTTCGATGATATTCCAGTTTCCAAAATAGCCATTAAAGATCTCTTAGAGGAAGCAGAAGCAAAGCGAGAACAAGGAGAGAAAGATGAAGATACGGATTCTATTTGCCAAAAGAGAAAATCTAAGAAAAGGGCATCTGCTGGTGGTAGTTGTAAAAAAATTACATTGAAAAAACCTTTAGGTAGTGGAAGAAAAAGAAAGCGAGGAGGATTAATTCCAGATTCTGATGGTGAACCGGATGATATGATGTCAACACCTCCTCCTTCACCGCCACCAGAAGCAGATGACAGCCTAAAAAGACGATCTGCGAGAAATACTCAGCGTAAAAAATATACTGATGACGTCATGCTACGTTTATCAGATGACGAATTTACTTTGTCCGCTCAAAAAACAGAGAAAGAACCAAAGTCCGAAGATTTAGACGCCAAAGAAAATTTTAGACCTGAAGGTATGCCTAAACCAAATTATATTTACGTGAACACGACAGAAGAAGATGCTATGATAGTTCATCATGTATTAGCATGTCGTATGGGAAAACGAGAACTAAAGAATGAACCTGTATGTAATGAAAGTTTACCGAAACAAAAAGAAGGAGACGCTCCTGATTCTGAGCTCGGTCATGCTGCTAGTGAGTCAGGGACAGGAGATAAAAATATAAAAGACGATGTAAGCGAGGAGGGAAAAAATATAACTAAGGCAGTAACTTCACCAGAATGTGAAGTTAGGACTCCCGAGCCCATCCATGAAGTACAAAAGTCGGAAAAAAATTTTAATCTTGAAAGAGAAAATAATGAACTTAAAAGTAAAAAACCTATCATGGTAGATGTTGAGGAATATTTTGTGAAATATCGAAACTTCTCATACCTTCACTGTGAATGGAAAACTGAAGAAGAATTGTACAAAGGAGATAAGCGTATATTTTCTAAAATTAAACGATTCAAACAAAAACAAGCTCAACAAATGAATATTTTTGAATTATTAGATGATGAACCATTTAACCCGGATTATGTAGAAGTAGAAAGAATTTTAGACATGTCAGAAAATCAAGACCCTGCCAACAACACTGTTGTAAAACATTATTTAGTGAAATGGAAAAGCTTGCAGTATGAGGATAGCACTTGGGAATTAGAAGAAGATATTGATGTTGATAAAATTAGACAGTATAAAGCGTTCAGTGCAATTCCGCCTAAAGAAAAGTGGAAGTTTAAAAAAAGACCTTCGGCTGATCAATGGGTACAGTTAAAGGAATCTCCCTTATACAAAGGTGGAAATACGTTAAGACCCTATCAATTGGAAGGTTTAAACTGGCTACTGTTTTCTTGGCACAATAATCGTAATTGCATATTAGCCGATGAAATGGGATTAGGTAAAACAATTCAAAGTTTGACATTTGTAAATTCTGTTTGGGAATATGGAATAAGAGGGCCTTTCTTAATTATAGCTCCTCTCTCGACTATACCTAACTGGCAGAGAGAGTTTGAAGGATGGACTGAGATGAATGTAGTTGTTTATCATGGATCACAACAAAGCAAGAGTATGCTACAAGAATACGAATTCTACTATAAAAATGAACAGGGAGAACCCATAAAAGAAATAACTAAATTCAATGTCCTTATTACAACTTTTGAGATAATTGTGACAGATTTTCAAGAATTAAAATCATTTAATTGGCGTATTTGTGTAATTGATGAAGCCCACAGACTTAAAAATCGTAATTGCAAGTTATTGGAAGGATTGCGGCAACTTCATTTGGAGCATAGAGTGCTGTTATCTGGAACACCTCTTCAAAACAACGTTAATGAGTTATTTTCTCTCCTTAATTTCTTAGAGCCTTCTCAATTCTCAAGCAGTGATGCATTTTTAAATGAATTCGGCCAACTTAAAACAGAGTCTGAAGTGTTGAAACTGCAAGCGCTTTTAAAACCCATGATGCTACGACGCCTCAAAGAAGACGTCGAGAAAACGTTGGCTCCTAAAGAAGAAACAATCATTGAGGTGGAGTTAACGAATATACAGAAAAAATATTACAGAGCTATCCTTGAAAGAAACTTCAGTTTCCTTCAAAAAGGTACTGCATCTGCAGCCAACATACCTAATTTAATGAATACCATGATGGAACTTCGCAAGTGTTGTATTCACCCGTATTTATTAAATGGCGCAGAAGATCAAATACAATTTGATTACAAGCAGGCTAATGGAGAGGATAAAGAGGCGTATTATAAAGCACTTATTGATTCATCCGGTAAAATGGTGCTTGTAGATAAATTATTACCAAAATTAAAAGCTGGTGGTCATCGAGTTTTAATATTTAGTCAAATGGTTAGATGTTTGGATATTTTAGAAGATTATCTGCTATTTCGAAAATATCCATTTGAAAGAATTGATGGCCGTATTAGAGGAAATCTAAGACAAGAGGCCATAGACAGATTTTCAAAACCAGACTCCGATAGATTTGTGTTTCTACTATGTACGAAAGCTGGAGGTTTGGGAATAAATTTAACAGCTGCTGATACAGTTATAATTTATGACAGTGATTGGAACCCACAAAATGATTTACAAGCACAAGCCCGTTGCCATCGCATTGGACAACAAAAGATGGTTAAAATTTATAGATTAATATGTCGTAACTCGTACGAAAGGGAAATGTTTGATAAGGCATCATTAAAATTAGGCCTAGATAAGGCTATATTGCAAAGTATGAACACTACACAAGGAAAAGAAACAGGCTTAAAGCAATTATCCAAAAAAGAGATAGAGGATTTACTGAAAAAAGGCGCATATGGAGCAGTGATGGATGAAGATAATGCAGGTGACAAATTTTGTGAAGAAGACATTGAAATGATCTTAGCTCGTAGAACTCAAGTTATACAAATGGAATCTGAAAAGGGTTCAACGTTTTCTAAAGCCAGTTTTGCAGCAGCAGATCAAAGATCTGATATTGACATCAGAGATCCTGACTTTTGGAACAAATGGGCTAAGAAAGCTGAAATTGACACCACAGAGAAAAAAGAAGACGAAGATCTAATCGTAACGGAACCCAGAAAACGTACAGTTATCAAAAGATATGGCCATGATGATGGACCTATGGAAATGTCCGATATGGAAGTAACCCCAGATTCTGATGAAGACGAAGAAGGTGATTATTGTTTTAATAATGAATATTACTAATGTGTTTATTAACGTATATTAAACATTTATCTCTTTTATCCAGGCATAAGTTTAAGAAGTAAGCGAAAGAAGGAAAAACTTGGCAAGAAAGGAAGAAGGTATGCAAGTGACGATTATATACCCCGTCATGAAGGTGTCCCAATAGATGAAGAAGTTGTATATGGATCATGGACAAGATCAGAATGCTTTAAGATAGAAAGAGGTCTACTAACGTTTGGGTAAGTTCAAGAATTTAAAAAAAAGTTTGTCTAATTAAATAATTCAAATAAAGTAAAATTATATTTTAACACAATATAAATAACTTTTGCTTATAACAGTGTATGTTTGACGTTGCTTGCTATATGTATTTTCATAAGGTAAATGAATTGGTGATTAATGTTAATGGGTAACAAGAGTTGTCTGTGGTGAATCAGTCATTGCTAGGTAAATCATGTACTTCACATCTCCATAATGAAATACAACAGGTCTCTAAATTACTGAAAGCAACCTAAGTTTTTAGGTAGTTTTTAAATCAGTGAAGGACTGTTTTTTATTACACAAGAAACTACAACCTGATACTCACCTAGAAACAGGAGCATCTGGATACCAACCAGAATTGTTTACACTGTTTAAAGGTGACTGTTTCTAGCAGGTACAGCCACAAATCTTTCATTGCATTCAAACATACCTTAAGCATTCGGAAATGTCCTACAACCCTATGTGTGTTTCATTTACTATGTTTTACACTAGTTTCACCCTCAAATCAATGATAAAGAAATTAATGTAGGGTACAAATGGCATTTGTCAATATAAAATTTAAATTAAGCAAAACTACTTTACATGATCTACTCTTCTGTGGTCTTAGCCTTTCACTTTAATATTAAAACTAATCAATCATTAAAAATAACAATCATTTTTAAAAAATACAACTTATTTACTAACTTAATAGCAAACTTATTAGAAAAATAATAACTTTAATTGAAAAGTAGGAATACCTAAAGAACTTTTGTTATAAATAGTTAATTGATAGAAAACTACCTCCCCTAGCCATGCAAAGGAATACTGAGTACATAGTTTTTAGTCGGTAACAGACTCATTGGCAACAAAAGATAAAAATATAGATAATAAAAGAACTGATACTTTATTAAAGTGTCTCTTTTTGTAGTTATTTAAAATCTAATATATTTAGTAATTCCCCATATGTCACAATAAGAAATAATAGATGCTTTCCTAAATATTAAAGGTGGGCGCGATGGGAAGAGATAGTAGAGAAGAATCAGTTTAGAAAGGGCTGGACAATTCCTGTCATTGAAGATTGTGCTCGAATAATTGTAAGTACTAACTCATTGATTAAATTACCTATTATCACTAGCATATTGAATGCACATAATCTGTTTTAAGCCGTTTTCGGTGAAATTTACGTTTCATCCAATACATATTTATTTTAAATTATGGTGTAAGTTAACCGCAAATGCCAAAAATACTTTGGAGTACTTGAAGCATGTTTTTTAATTACTTGATAGGCGAATATGACATTTGGTTTACAGCATTTATTATATTGTTATTATAATTATTATTTGTGGTTATTATAATTGGTGTTTGGGAAATTGTAAATATTTCCATAGCCATTTCATTTTCATCTTGCACTTTTTAGTCATCAAGAATGATCAGAGCTTATCATATCAGAGATGCTCAAGTGAAATTTGTTACTGCACCATGTCACGTTATATTAGAAATAATAGGGTCTTAGTCAAACAAAAAGATATTTGTGATGATTTGCCATGCTAATACTGAGAGCGTTCAAGACGTTCACTGAGTGGAATTAATTGCACTGAATGTTCAAATTGTTTCCTTTGAGAAAACATACACATAAAAAGAGAATTCCCTTACTGTTTATTCATTACAGGTATTGTATTGCTTACGACACTACAAAGGAGATGAAAAAATTAGAAACTTCATTTGGGATCTAATAGAACCTTGTGAAAATGGTGAAGTAACAATATCCAGAAATCATAGCGGTCTGCATAATCCTGTGCCGCGAGGCAGAAATGCTAAAAAGAAAAATAGACCAAAAGATTTGCCTAAAACTAATGATCTTCAAAAATGGGAGGACCTCAATCATTGGAGTTCTACAGAAAAATATGATTGTGAGACATATTTAGAAAATAGTTACAAAAAGCATTTATTTAGACATGCTAATAAGTAAGTAATTACAGATAATATAAGCTATTATAACAGTTAGGCTAGATCAGTGACATGGACTGAGATTTATTACTATTTAAAGATTTCATTTTTCTTTAGTGGGACTTGTTAGCTCAGCTCTTAGTTCACTATCATGTGTCTTGGTAGTCGTATTTTTATTGTCCGTTTAGACTTGCTTTATTTTTATTCTAATAGATCAGATATTTATTATGCTATTCTTTTTTAGGGTTTTGCTAAGAGTGCGTATGATGTATTATATAAAACACGAAGTAATCGGAGATTACGCAACACAAATTGAAAATGGACTTCATGCCAGGTGAGTGATGCTCATTATATCGTAATATCATTTACCAACCTGATATAGTTATAGTTATATAGAGACAGTTAGAGGCTAGAGAACCTGACGGCTAAGCCAGAGGTTGTGAATTCAATTACAATCCAGAACATGTAATTCTGTGACGAGCATGACTATTTGTTATGTCTGCATGTAATTTGTCTATAATATATGTATTTAGAAATAAATGTGATTATCAGCATTGTGATTACTATACTACAGTTTGGGATCAGGTCGCCGAGTGTAACATGTGTGAAGTTATTATTATTATTATTAATAATTTAACACATCCACAGTGCCTATACCACATGTGGGCCCCTATGAAGACATCACATGTGTTTGCACTATGAATTGGCCACGTGTCTATAAATTAAATGCTTATTTTAAGTTGCACGTGAGCATTGCACCAATTTTATGAACATGCACGTATGAGCAATGAATCTTACAATAAAATGCCAAAAAAATCGTCTGATCAATAATTTGTGTTGCTAGTCAATCGAGGCTGGAAATGAAAACAAAATTTTAATAGGAAATAATTAAATTAAATAGAAAAGGGAATATGAAACAAACTATTAATGTTATTATAAACAAATTATTTATTAGTATAGTACGATACAAAGGACTTGAGTAACCGGCTCGCTTCGCTCGTGCTCTAACTCCACACGGTTCAGTAATCGTTTAATTAAGTCCCACGTATCGTACACTATTTTATATACGATTGACTTCTCTTTCTTTTCTCTCTCTCTCTCTCTCTCTCTCTCTCTCTCTCTCTCTCTGTCTGTCTGTCTATTGTGAAACAAAATCCGTCAATAGTCAATCGTGGGTGTGTGGGGCTTAATTCGACAGTCAAGATGGAGCGTTTTTATTTTGTTTTTGGAGCGTTTTCATTTGTTATTTTCGTCGTCGTCGTAAAAATAGTGTACGATACGTGGGACTTAATTAATCAATTATTGACCCACACGGTTTAATAATCACACGGTTCAGTAATTGGCTATTCACGACAAGCATAGTAGCAAAAAAGACAAACCTTTACTGCATTGCAGACATTGAGTATCTGTTTTTAGCTTTATTACGAGCTTCTGATGATGCTCGTCCTGCTTCTACTAAGTTTTATAACAGCTAATGCAACGTTTTCAGGTATTTAATTTGAATGGTTTGGTTCTTTTGTTAGGGAATGTATGAAACTAGATGTAAATAGTGCAATCGGTAATTGACGAGAAGGCACTGGATATTGGATGTTCAGATGTTCACTAATAATAATAAAACGGGCCTGTTCGTCGAGTGGTTCGCAACCCTGACTGCTAAGCCGGAGGTCGTTTGTTCGATTCCCAACCAGGACAAATGTGTGATGAACACGATCATTTGTTGTGTCTGGGTGTAATTTATCTATAATATGTATGTATTTAGAAATATATAAGTATGTTTATCAGCAGTCTGGTTAC
>JANTPX010000002.1:510009-520987 GCA_024757885.1 Apantesis nais | reverse complement strand
GAAAAACTACATTTTGAATTTCCCAAGCCTCATCAAAAATCTCCAGTAGGAAACCGACAGGATTGCGACCCTGAATAAGCGCAAAGGGCCGGTGACTGAGCCTAAGGCAAACCCGGTTCCGAACTAAAACCAACACACGGCCATACTAGACCGTGCATTGGCCGAGATTCGAACAAAGGTGCTAGGGGAGCAGACTAAGAGGAAACAGCTTAACCCCACCAACCACGGCCAATATGGGGTTGACGGGGGCCAATAGCCAGAAACAAAAAGAGGAGATGGAAGAAGAGACGGGTACCAGTACCGCTACCCTCGACGACAACGAGAAAGAAGCAATCCGCGGCCCCATCGATAGGGAAGACTTGGGCCTTGGCTTTTGGCCGAAACAGCAAAGCCAAGGCTGCGAATATAGTAACAACAACTGCCCAGTTGACAAAGCAGGCTGCTGCCCCAAAGACCGTCAACCAGAACAACAGGGTCGTACCACGTTCATCATCCAAACCGATGTCGCTAAAGCTATAGCAACGGTGGGGAAATGTTTCATGAGACGTGAAAGTGGGAAAAATCCGTAGCTCTCCGTTGCAACTAGGCACTGCCTGGGTCTGCTGTCCATTTGCGGCAGTTCGCAACATTGTGAACGCAAAACGGTTGTAAGTGGGCTGGGTTTCGGCTAGGGTAGAGACACTAGTAGCACGTCCGTTATGATCTCAAAATGGGGAACGTGAGAGCGAAGTGCCAATGGGACAGACCGTGATGCGCGGTGCTACGCATGCAGTCGAACAGGCCACGTAGCCCACACATGCACGGCAAAAACGCTGAGATGCCTGATCTGTAGGCTTACCATGAGCGCTAATTGCGATCCAATTGCAGACCTGTCATAACAATAATGATTGCTATTCTAAAATAAACGCCCCCTGTTCAGACCTCAGTCGTCCCGCGGGCCATAGGCTGGAAAACAAGAAGTATTACAGAAAAGAAAATGGGCTTTAGACCGCCCCGTCGTAGCCTAGCGAATACAGTCAGGGTCGCATCCATCCTTGGTGATTGGCCAGAAGAAGAGAAAGAACGGGTGTGACGCGTCAAAAAAACACGAGGCGCTGAGAGAGAATTATCGCCGCCAATATCAACCAACACCTACGTCCTCTAAGAGCCGAAGATCTGAAAGGATTTTCCACCCCGTCACAAAAAAAACACCAGATGGGTTGGTAAGCGTTTGTTTCAGGTTTTCCCCTATCTTTGCAGTGCTATCGTCCTGTATGTAGTGTTCTGCCAATATCAGTTCCAATGTAGAAAGAGTTCTACCAGTACTGCAGTGTGGTTATTATTCTGACCCGATATCAGATGATTAGGAATTTCATCACTCGTTTTATAACAGAGAAGTGTTCAAGATATTATTATTAACAAACCCTATTGTCGCATTATACGTAAAACTATAAATATGTAAACGCAGTATCGTCTACATGTGAACCACTTTAAAAACTCAACCCAAATGAAAGTAATAAACAAAATTAGCACACACGCAGCTAATAAGATAAAATTTCCAAATCGTATTCACCCCAGCAAATTACCGACATAATGCGAGTACAGGGCCCTGCTAAATAATTATAGCATTTTCCAGTTACGTATGAGTTTCTAGCGGTTTCTTCGCAGGGCAGGAGGGAGAGAGGGCCTGAGAAAACTTTTGGGTCTTTATTTATTGTTATTGCCTCATTAAGGTACCTACGTAGCAGGCGATATCCTACAAATTGCAAATAAATAAGCCGCCACTTCAGACACGTGCGGAATGTATAAGCAAACCTACTTATCTAATTACCTAGGTGTTTTACTTCAAATATAATGTTGATAGCATTTTAAGTGAACATCAACCGAATTATTTGTCTGTGGTCTAAATAACTGATTTTTGAATTATCTGAAACCCTGTCAGCTTCAGTTAACTTAATGGTCCAGTTAATAAAGTATATGTTTTTTTTGTATTACTTTTTTGAAGTCAGTTAGTTTCAGTTTAAAGTCTTCACTCTGGCTGGTACTTCTTCTTTCTATTTAAATATTTGTTAAGAAAAAAATAATTAAACAACATTATGTTCTAATAATCATTCTTAATTTAGTTGCTGTCGTCTATTTATATATCCTATAGACTTTCTAATCGTACGTTGTCGAAAGCTCGCAATCACAAAATTTGTAACCAAAGCGTTACGTTAAGCACTTCATACTTCCATCAAACGGATTATATACTGTTTGACCACCTTAGTGGCATAAAAATATTGGTACTAATTAATTTGAAAGTTAAATATGAAGTGATCGGTTTTCATCGCTTCAAAGTACCAATTACATTGATGAAGTTATGATTACCCACAATTATTTTAATAAAATTCAAATTTAATGAAAAACCTTATTCAATAAAATCCCTTAACTAAGTCAATATTGATACCACGAAGCACGTGAAAGGCGCTTTGATTGGTTGAAAGTAAACTCAATGACTTATCAATTTAATTTTCAGATTTCAGTCCAAATCGCTACGATGAGTAAATTTAATTTATCGTAATATTTAACCTCAAATTACTTTCTAAAGAGGAAGAAACAACTTTGTATTAAGACAAAAATTACATTGGGTAAACAAAAAAAATTAACCAGTCATTGTATAGAATAAAGTAGGCAAAGACAAAGCATTGCAGTGCCTTCTATTCTGTTCGCCAACCCACTTTCTTTCTTTGTCTAGGAGCTATTAACGAGGTTTATTGTTCGATAATTTAATGAATGGTGGTAACGAAAACAGTTGCTTCTCGACTTCTGAGCCATTCATTCTACAAAAAACAAATACCATAAGCACAGATTACTTGTTGGTAAGCAGTTTTTAAGGCCTAGACTACTGTTAACCGCACATTAACGTCTTTAAGTTACTAGGTAATGCCGCTCATGAATCGCCAGGGACCCTGAAATTGTAACATTTAAGCGGTAGTCAGAAAACGCGGTTGGTATTGCGGCGACGTACTCAGGCTGTACTTAACTGAACAGTACTACAGCTACCTATTAAACAAAAAATAAAACAGTATATTATAATTTCGTTTAGACTCTCAGTAATAAAATACCAACTTAGTTGCTAATCTTCATCTACACAGTGTGAGGTCGCAACTGAATATTCCAATTAAGATTTAGAACTCGATTAAAAGAAAGGGTTCTTTTATACAGAGAACAGTTAGTTTTATATACATTTTAGTGTTTAACCTCGGTTCGCTGTTGAAGGTATTTCCTTGTAATAAATTACTATGACCGCGACTGCAAAGATTGGACTGCAAAAGGTATTTCTTGACTTCAACTCGGTCTTGACACCTCACAATTTTTTTTCTCTTAAGGAAGTATGATAAGTAACCTGGTCCTCCAGTTACCGAGTCCAAGACTGACATGATATAACCCTTATATTGACAGAGTTCTCAATAACGTAATTTTCAATATTCATTAAAGAATTTCGGTTTCTTTACAAACTGAGAGATAAATTGATAAAAAAATAATAAAACCCACTATCTAAGAAAAATAGGGGGCCCGTCCCGAAGGACACCGTCAAATGATTAGACAAATTGGCGGACTTTGTCGAATTAAGATTAAAAACCTATGAAATGAAACCAGGAGCAAATAAAAATGGTCTTTTTCTTGCACTTCATTTATCAAGTTTCCTGTCTCACAGATGGAAAGTGTCGCACTATCATCAGGTGATCTAGATTTGCAGATGTGGCGGATAGACATGTCTTCACAGATAGTAGCTGTATTATGGTTCAACAACCCGTAGTATATGGCATATCTTCATTTTATCAGTCTCGTTCAGCAGAAACAACCACCGTGCGTACGTGCATTTTTCAAAACCATGACATCCGCTACATTTTCAAATCTGAACTTTACGCTTCAGGAATTCAAACAGAAGTTCAAAAGTATATCACATGTATGGCCAAAAAGTCTCACAACCTGTTCTCTGTTAGCTGTATAGATCGATCAGTTTTTTTTACTGAATATGCGCGTATTTCATTGGCTATATCCGATCAAATGTCTACTGAAAAGGAAGAATAAAAACATAGCCGTTTAATAAAATCTTCTAAAATATTCTACGCCCTAAAGAGAAAGCGAATAATCGTGCTGGTGAAGAACAGTTGGACTAAGGCAACTAATCAGAACACAGAACAGACTACTGTTGGGGTAACCGAGTTCTGGAGCGGAGACCACGTCTCGGCAAACGTAGTGTAGGATACCCACAGGCCAGGTGGAGTGATGATTTGCGATTATATGCGAGAAGCCGAAAATCGATCGAACTGTGACATGGAAGAGGCCTATGTCCAGCAGCCGACTGCGATAGCCTGATGATGATGAACTAATCAGGCTCATAAGGATCAGAGTCTCACGAGTCACTGGATGGTACACGATCTCTAGATACTAAAACTTGATGGAGATGACTATGTACTAGTGACTTTCAGTTGCAAGTATGTTTTGTTCAACATATAACATTCTTTGTAACTTTGCATTGCCTTGAACGCAAAATAAATTAAAATGTAATTATTACTACCCATTTAACATTTGAAAATCCACCACATCCTAAATTTGTCTATAATCATCTAACATTTTTTGTTGTAGTTGTAACATTTGTAGTTGTAGTCTAACTAGATTAATTTAAATAAGAAACAAAGACTTTACGGTCTTTTGGTGATGGTAACGGTTTTTGAGAATTAATGTTACGTATTCATTATTCATTTTCTGAATAGGATTGTAAAATTCAATAATTTTCTTGATTACATAATATTCGTCGTTCTTTCTAGTTAAATTTTGTGTTGTATGAATTTGATTGTGACGTTCAAAAAGTTGATATCTATCTGTAAAATCTAATTCGTACACCGTGCTTTCCGTAAGTAAATAATATATAGTTTGTCGAACTCGAAAGTTCAAAATGACATATTTATTAGTATAACTATACTTTTTAATTCCAAAAACGTGAGATGTTTTTGAAATTAAAAAGAAAAGTTATACGATATTACGTTAATCTTTGAGTATATCGATTTATTGTTTATTGTCCAAGCACAAAGTTGGACGATTTATTTGCTTGCTAAATTTTATAAGTCAATAGCAATACTTTATGAGATTATTTTATATGTAAAAAAAAATAGGCTTATATTGTACGAACATTTAAGTCTGAATATTTACACCTTTAATGGATTGTAGACAAAAGTTTTTGATTACATCTCGATACTTCCAAGCCTTTTAAAGTCAAGGGGTCTTGACAGACACATCCACTAATAGAAATAAATTATTCCGTTTGGCCGTTTACATAACATAAGTTGTAAATTGGAGCTTTCTTTACAAATGGTTGATAAAATACATCTATATGAACCTTGTCGTTGAGATGAGAAAAATTACACCTACTTAGTTACCTATCTACTTAAAACCTCAGATTCGGTTCTCGGGTCAGACCAAATGTTTGTATGATCTGCAAATACTTGTTATGGTGCTCGAATGTTTTAAAATAGTGTGTAAATATGCCATCTAGCTTTTATAGTACAAGCTCCGCTTAGTTTGAAACTAGAAGCGTTTTGTGTTGGATATCTGAAAATTTTACTAAAGATTGAAAAAATAACTCGCAAAACTACATTGATATTATTGTGGCATACGAGCATACACTTATGTATGTTTTTAAATTGACTAGAAGAGCTAATAGACAAAGAAAATTATAGATATAATAATATAATAAAAGTAATATTTTCTAAACAACCTTTCGATGGCCAATATTCTATATTATAACCGTATTCTGCATTCATAAAACGTCAATGTGAAATGATAAAAGTTTTTAATAAACAAATTCCAATAAAGCATACAAACAATAAAAACAAAACAGATTGTATGAAATGAGCTTACAATGTGCTCTGACGAGCATCGTTTGCAACCGCATTTTCGTTGGATCAGAATGACTCATGATTAAAATATCATCAATAAACTGAAAACCAATATTTACGATAAAACATCGGGTTTACGTCGCAAATTGCGCGTTAACTCAAAGGTAGAGCGCAGGTATTTTGGACTTATTGAGCGCAAATTTTGAAGACCGCAACCCTTTGAATAGTCAATGTCGCGTGCCCTTATCTCGCCACAGAAAGGCGACACCACATTACCGGTATTATGCCACTACTCTGCGCTCTCCCCGGCTCTCCCGAAACACACTCTCGCTTACAGTATTAAAGTATCGAATCGTATGCACACATTATTGAAGTACAGGGCATTTTCAAAGTGCAATTTATATTGTATTGGAAGTTAGAGCGCCGCGTTTACCCCGCTCCACAATATTTTGTTCCGGACCAATGTGCCGCGCGGCTGAGCCGTGTCACTATGAATACTGGTTTTCCATTTTCTTGTCTATGGAGAAAATTTAAAAAGCATAAGTGGAATTCAAGAAGTCCTATGTTGTACTAAAGAACGATTATAAAACTTTTTACGTAGTTATGTTTTACTACTTTGAGCGATAGTGGAAGTTTTCTGTAATAATAATAATCGTGAGCACTTCGTTATGAATAAATCACACTAATGTTTTTTTGAAAGTGCGAACTCGTGTAAGCCTTAATAATGATATTCTAAGATATTCTTATAAGAAAAAAGTCATATAATATATTTCAGATATTCTAATGTGGGTCTTATGTAGCTACAGTAAGGGAAAACGATATAACACATACATAAAATGGAAACGTCCGAGCTCGTTGCGTGACACAGGTGTACTCTCACCGCGATTCGATATCGCAATTCACAAGCTGAGCCAGTAACTTTACTGCACCCGTGGGATGCAAGCAGGAGCTATATGCTGGTGGGTCGTTCGCTTGATATAGCTTGATATTGCCATATTAAGCTCGTACGAGCTACTAAAGTATATATTTCGCATACTACTTCTAATATTAAAGGAGGATCGATATGTATCTTTTTATAACTATTTCGTTTTATTAAATAGCTTATATGAGATATGCGCTCATATGAACTAATATCACATATCGCATTCAGATAATATTAAATCTGGAAATGTGTTGTACATAGGTACTTACTTGGCTTGTTCAAAAGTGTATATTTAATATGACGTCAAAACCTCCTCGTGCGTAAGATCAATCGACACGAACAAATGTGAGTAGAGGGTGGACGGGATCAGATCAGCCTTTCGGCCTGTATTTATTTACATGTAATTAGGTTGGTGTCAGTGATCGACGGCGGCGGCGGACGTCCGCACCGAGGTAAACAATCCATTACAACGCTGTCAGAGCGTTGCGGCCAGCCCGCCCCATGGCTATGCATATAACAGCTTCGCCGACAGCGCTCTAATATCGACGTAAATACGCCAATATAGACGACAGTTAACTGGCCTTGTCAATATTGACCGCTATCCACTTTTTGACATAAAAGACTTTACCTGAGTCAGAGCGTCAACTGCTCGCAGTCTGTTGGACGCTAATGAACCCCAGCCCCTAATGAACTAGCTACCTTTGTAATACAGAACAATTTGCTTGTACTAACTTGACTCCTGCACAATTTGTTGTATTTACTAAAACTGATGTGCTCGTAGTAGGACAGTGTGAAATCTAACTATATTTTAGGTAAAACAAGAAAGGACTTTTGGTTGTGTAAACATTTCTAGAAATGACATTATGCCGTAAACAAATCTCACATTGGTCATAAATACACACACTCGCTTCTAACAATGTATCAGTTATGAGTTTTTAGTATTAAACCATAATTCTTTATTGACTATGTTGAACAATAGGTATGCTTGCTACAAGACAAGTCGTACCTTACGCTTGCTCTGAAACTGTTACAGGCTATCTCCCAAGCACACAAACCATTGCTATTTTTGTACAAAATAATAACATTATCCGCGTCCCTTAAAGTACACAAAGCAGACCCCAATGTAGTAATCCATTCAATGTATCACTATGCAACTTGTACTCTTATCTTACCACGTATAGCCACGCCAATCCGTTACCGATATTTAAGCAAAATACAAATTCTTTTTACGACCACGCGAAACTCGACCTTACTCAGCCCCAGCTGGGTTTAAAATCAGACATATAACAACAAACTTTATAGCGTTTTACGATGTATAATCCGCCTGATATTGGAAGGCTCGTCGATGCATTCACTGGGATGCACGAAATTTTCTATAAGGATAAAAGCAAACAAGATAGCCATCGAACCGATGTTACGAGCTTATACCATATATAGGTAGCAAAGTAAGCAAGTAATGCGCCTAAACCGCACCGATTTCGCTATAGAGCGACCGACAAATGGAATTTTAAAAGCAATAAAACATTTTTATTTGCCCACGTCAAGTACTGGCCGATGAAGGCGAAATTTTACAACCATTGAGGTTTCATCTCAAATATTTGTTAGAAGCGTTTTGCTCGATTAAATTATTTTTGTGTTGACTCTGGCGAGGTTTTGGTCCACGGATATAATAATGGTTCAACTTTTTTGGCGTGTAATACGAACAACAGTGACAATACGGCGGCACAACGTCGGCCGACGTTAAAATGTTTCCGGTTTTGGCGTACTCTCAAGTTAGTTAATGTTTCCAAAACAACTGTGAACACTGGTGCAGGGGCCTATTTGCGGCACGAAGTTTGGAAGCGACTTGCTCTATGCCTTTTTGCTACACCCTCACTTTTAATAGTAATATTCTAATTCACTAAATTAGACATCGTAATTCACTCTAAAATGGAAAATACTGCAAATTTAATATAAACTGTGGAAATTATAGAAAGATTTCCAGTAAGATACTGGGTCGGAAGCCATCGTAATATTACGAGGCTGTCCATTGAGAGCGCCCCTTGACAGGTTAATATTCATTCATCTAAATACATTGTTAAAACTTAAGTCATTTGAACGCAGACAGATTGAGCCTCTCCTGGTTCGAAATTGCGGTGTCCCATAATATCCGGTGATTGTACACGCCATTAAATTATTTGTTAATATAAGGACTTAAATTAAAATTTGTATGGAATATTATAAGGGGAAAATTTATTCCAATGTCTGTGGCTAACACACCTATAAAAATTTCACTCTCTAAAAACCATTTTTTTATTAAAATTAGTTTAAGTGAATTACTATTAAAATGTCAGGCTAAAAAAATTAAAACCAATTTATTTAAATAAAACAAGTAAATAATACATTCCTTTCTTTCTTCATACTAAACTTTACAGTTAGATTCCATCACATGAATATCTGAAGCCCTGATTTTTCCAAAGGCTATAATTTTAATACGAGCATTCTAAAAACATTAAAATAAAAAATAAAAAGTACACTAAGACTTATTATATTACATTCACTTTTTGACAATCCTATTTCGTGGTTTAAACCTTTACACATCAAATAACACCCTCATCATTTTATCTTTTGTTGAATATAAGATTCGGTGCAAAACAAGTAATAAATACATCTTTTCAGAAGGTCCTAACCCCTGTAAGTCTCACAACAATACCTAAGAAAAATGCCAACACCAGTTAAAAGTTATAATAAAATTTTAAGACAAATCGCCGACAACAGCCAGGGGCAACAGGAGGACAAGTCGCGCGACTCGGGCGCAAATTAAAACGATTTGTTTCCGCGCGATGCACCAAACAACATCACCTCTTTAAGCTCCGACAGTTAAGCGCTAACCTCGTGAAATATAAGCTACTAAATAAAAACCGATGCGTGTTCACTGGTAGTTTTGCCACATACACTATAAATTTTGTTACTAAATACATTTTTGCGACTACTTTGGCGTAATGTCAGTTTAAAAATCCATAAACTGATATTGTTCAAGGCAAATGCACTTAAGACGCGTAGCGAAAAAAAAATTTATAGTCTGTTGAAAAATGCGAATTTTGACTTTGGAACATTGTTTGTGCGAATACTTAAGGATTTACGACTACAGTTACTTTAAAGTCAATGGCCTTATTTGTTTCAAAAGCGGTTCTCTTTTGTAAATACAAAAATTATGAGCTTTTTATGTGACGTAATTAGTAAGTTAAAATCATTAGACGTAAAATTTAGTCGGTACTTTCTACCTTATAAATTGTTAAATACACAAAAATTAGGAGTCCGTGTTTTTTTACCAGCCATTCAGTTACGTTTATGAGATGAATATAATTATTATCTCTTTCTATTTTTAAGTGGGTAATTACATATGCGATCGTCAACATACTTTTGAGGAATTGCTAATTTTTGAATTATGATAAATATATACGTTTTCTTATTTCTGACATATTTTTAGTGATAGGTCAAAGTCCAGTAGGTAAGTCGGCTAGGCAGCGAGCCGCGTCGTCAGCGACAATTAACGCAGACTGCGGCACATAATTCACTCCCACTGACATTCGCTATCGCACACCACTAGCATCCACAACCCAACAGTGAAAATTCTACTTTTAACTACCATCTACGGTCGCAATACCACACCAGCGACCTGGCACTGTCGCATTGGTGTATGTAATTTAAATTTAGAATTTACATAGCTTAATGCAGTTTAAGAACGCGATTTATTAATACACAAGTCGACATACTTAAATTTATGCCTCTTTGGTATTCACCATGCAACATTATGGCTTGCATAACTTTACAGCGACCATTAAATTGTTATAAAACTCATTGTACGTACCGCTTCTATCGCAAGAAAGTCATATATGTGTATAAAAATGTTATGTCGGTTTTTCTACGCTTAAAAAACTACAAAAGTTTTACACCGATTGAGTTTAAATTTTGATGTGAAATACAAACCGCTGTAAAGATTGTTTTGAAATATTTCTCATGCTAATTGTTTCCTCATGTTGTTGTTATTGTGGTTGCATTGATTTCTCATCAATGCAACCACAATATGCCACAGTGAAGCGTGGCAGGCTACAACTAAACTAACTTAACTTAAAGATAACATATGACTGTTGTAAAGCATTATGCCAGATATGGTCGTCATTTGATAAACATGACCAATTTAATCGTATTGTGT
>JANTPX010000002.1:414741-425168 GCA_024757885.1 Apantesis nais | reverse complement strand
TAACTTTGCCTCCAGGTCCCTCAAAAGAGGCTGCTAGGGCGAAATCCGTACAAATTAGCTGGTTGGAATCCATGCATTCTGGTCTCTTGCCAAAGCTGTTCAGGGGAATTTCTGTGTCCAATCCCTTCCGTGTGCTCCTACTAGTATAGTGTCCAAGGAATTGACTCTTCTGCTCCCAAGGCTACCTTCCGGGAATTCGATCCCGGAAGGTAGCCTTTGTGCACTCAATCCCTAAAAAAGGCGACTGATCCGTTTAATTCAGGCCTATAGCCATAACTCTCTTGTTATCTAAGATTATGGAACCGTAATCAACTGCCAGTTCCTCCAGTACGTTCGAAGTCGTTTAGCTAGTGATTTTTTCGTATATCTAACACACCGATAGGCACAGGCAATTAAGACCAAAAGAAAGGCGGGTTACAAAAGAAACGATAGCCACGGTCGTGGATGCTCGAATAGCAATGATCTAAATGACACAGGAAACTCGGCCCGTGCCCGCTAAACTAATATTGAGATGAGCAACGTGGGTGCACCCCCACGAATTTTATACTGTTGGACAATTGACTAGACGGTTAAGCGATTATATATATATATATACTTTAAGACTCCCTGGAAAGGCAATATGGAGATAAATTTACGTGACAATGAATCTTCTGTCCATATGCAGCACGTACAAAGGGGGTATTCACCATTATTGCTAACATCATGCACGCAATAAACATTGTTCTCGAAATGTTCTCCAGTGTCCGAACAAGGAGAGAGGTGCGGTGTACGATTACACGTGCGGCGATTGGTAACTGTGTTGTTGGGATGTGTTCTTGTACAATGTACGTACGTAGCTATATTTTTATGTGTGAGAACTGCGTTCGGCGTGGGACGGAGCAGTGCATTTTTTGCGAACGCCAGATGAACGGTAGGTCGTTCAACTCCGTCGCTTGTCTCGGTACCAAATTTTACCACCGAAACGCATTTAGCCTTCTTATTTGATGCAGTTTCATTGAACTATATCTATCAATTTAATTTGGTACGTATCGTAAAAAAGCTGTATGAAACTTATCGTTAACAATGTAAGACAAAAATATAAATAGGGACATGAAAAGCGTAGCGTCTAATCAGAAAATTTTATAGAAAATTAATTTTTAATATGACGATGATAAAAAAATCTTCCTAGCAAAAGACTTTTGTATTCTATTCTATCATGCATGAAGTAGGAATTAAATACTTTACAAAATATTTGAGAAGCTTATCAATATTTTAAGTAAAATTTAAATTCATAAAAAGATACATATTCTTTTAAATATTTTTTGAGCAAAAAGTAATGCAAAAAACAGGTATGCTTCTGAATTTGTAACAGAATTTTAAAAAAAGTCAACCTAAACGTAAGTAACTCAAATTATTTTTTATCTTTAATTAAAACTTACAAAATATAAGATCCGTACTTGTGCTCTTCATGTCCAACGGAAAAAATACCTCTCGAAAATCTGATAGGTAATTTGAAGAAACATCTTTTGGCGAGTCGTGAGAACGAGATCTAAGACTGGGTAATCAGATACAAAACAATCAGTGGGTACAACTACATCGTTGTCAGTATTATCGCTCACTCATTAGACGCTGAAAAACTAATTAAAACTATCAATTACCCCTGCTGTCGTACTTGTTTCCCGCCATTCGTTTAAGAAGAATGTATGAACGACGCGTGCTTTGTTATTTTATGAAGCGCAATAAGCTTAGTCGACTAACTCAAGTATGAAGAAACCTCCCGCCACTATCCAACATAATGTGTAATAAAAATTCAGAACGGTCCCCGTCTACGAACGCGGTATAGGCTAGCGATATAGTTTTAATGCTATTACTGCCGTCTAATTACATGTTAAAATAAAACAGTATAATTTATTGCATACCCAGTGACTGCTGCCAGCAACTTCCTTCATGAAAACGTTGCATAGATAGATCCAATATATATTATACATTATAAAATATCCAATAAAAATCTTAGAAAACGTAACTATTGCATAATATCTTCACCGATCTCATTCCTTTCACAATATTATAATATCAAATATCCGTGTTTGTCCACTAGTCAATTAGTCAATCATTCTAGAACATAAAGGAGAATGACTATGATTGTATGGATCACGGTACAGTATTGCGCCCACTCAAAACTTGTTTAAAAGGTTTAAAATCTAACCAAATATTATTAACAGTTAAATCATCACCTTCCTTAAAACAGTTAAGAAAAATAAACAGGTATACATTTTTTATTTAATCTTGTGTTGTGAAGTTATCAGCTTTCGATCTTCCACTACTGAATAAGTGCTTCCCTCAAAGAGCGCCATCCTGGTCTTAAGCAGTCCGTATCCATCCGTCGCAACCTACCAACTAGGTAGAAACCTAACTTAAAGGGAAGAACTGAAAACAATAATGTTGTAACATAATTATAGTAGTATAAATTGCATCCTTATGCAACATTTACTTAAGGTCTTTTAATGCTAAAACCATGTACATTTGTTATATAAGGACTCAAAATAACCAGTAAGAAGTAGCAACAGATGGTCTCTGTAGCCAAAATAAGCTTGGATGAACATCATCCTCATCATAGCAGTAGGTAGAAGTACTTAATTATGTAAACAATAATCCTTTAACTGTTACAGTAAATACCTTGAGTACTACACGGGGAGTGACCTATACCATGAATCATCCTCATAAAATAATCTTAACTACAGCTTATTAATAAATATGTATAATATGTATGACTGCTCACATGCTTGATTTATATCCTACCTCTCGACAAGTAACTATTAAGCATAAATTCAGAATGATTATTTTGATATTATTTTTAGGTCGATGGGCGAGAAAAAACAGTACCAACAATAGTAATTCTCCTTTATATCTATTAAAAACTACTAGTGCTTCAAAAATTGACAAGAATATTATTTTAAATTCTGTGTGTCACCTTATTCATCACGCGAGTGTCGAAGACCCGACTCGGGGGCTACGCAGGACAGTACTGCAAAGAGAAGAACAAATTAATACAAACTCTATAGTATAGGCCTACTACTGCTAGCAAGACGGTTTGGTATAAGGCCTATACCAAACCGTAGTAGTCTGGCCAGTAGCAGACCCAAATCGCTTTTCTAAAGAGAGGCATATGTCCAGCAGTGGACCTCTGAAGGCTCTTAATGATGGTGATGTTTATGTCTTCTGTAGAAAAAATATTATACGGCGAGATTTCTACATCTATGACTTTAGGAAAAATGATTTTATGCTGGTATTTTGTGTTCTCTGTCACTATTTCAATATTTTGTTACAAAAATTTATTACACGTGTATAAAACTCACGCCCTCAATCCCGACTGGGGTAGTAAGAGATACAATTGAACACAGTTTTTATTAAGTTACTATTGATTTTTAAGTGATAAGTTTCAAAGTGCTCAAGGCCATGACGGCCTAAGGGAAAAAAGAAATAGAGTACGAACTCGACATGCGTATCTACTAACCGTATTCATGGAACCCCTAAATCATAACATGTATTATAATATTCTCCATGTTATTAGTGGACATCTTCAATATGAAAATGTATAAATACTTGTGCTTCGACATTATCAAAGTTGCAAGATAAACACATTGGCTGTTTCGACGCTCGAGCGAGCGTTCTGCTAAACTTAGTCTCGCTGCTTTATTCCAAACTTCTCATTTAAAATATAGAGAATTAGTTGAATTGAAGGTAGCAATAAAATGGCCTTGTCTCGGACGTTGACCACTATTTTACAACAAATGATTTGCAGCTCCGCATTATTATGATGATAGCCGGTTAAGCAAAAAATGGCTAGATATTTCGAGTCAAACAACTATAAGAAGCGTATAAACGAACTTTTAGACGTCACGCTTGGTAGCGTGCGCGCAGTAAAAAGTAGCACACGTCGCATTCGTGACTGCCGCGGCAGCCTGCTCCTACGATTGCTTCACTGCACGCTTGTCTGCATTGCTTTATAGACGGAACAAAAATAACAAGTTTTGCACAACATAACTGCTGCAAGCCCGTTGCTCTAAAGTTTTTTAAAATGTCACCCACTGTTCCAAACTAACAGGGAATATGCATGTCTTTTTTTTAAATGTTTTTATTATTTTCTTTTTACAAAAAAATAATTTAATTAGTACATGACCAACAATGAATCTAACACCCGAAATATAAAGCAACGAGCTAAAAAAATATTGTGCATTACATAAATCTCTCTATTAATAACTACAAATAACAAATAGTGTAACAAAGCTGTTTTGTTGACTAAATCATTTTTTACACCAATGTGGTGACGGATCCCTAATACACCATCCCTGTTCATCCTGTAGGTGCCCGACGAAGGGCGCAAACTACACAGGACAACAGCACTGCAAAAAGAGAAGGAAAACTGGAAATAAGCTCTATACCAAGCCATCTGGCAAGGTTAATAAGCTAAAACCTCCTGTCTAAGGGACTACTATGGGGTGTGGATGATGATGATAATGATGATTCACAGATAATTTTCAAAATGTTAAAATGTGTACATTAATTGACATTTTACTTTGGCAATCGAGGTACGGGTAGGTTAAGCGTGTCCTCCGGCAGGTCACGCGCTACACAAACTCGTTCTGCGGTACTTTCGCCAGTCTTTGGCTGCGTTGGAGCAGCGTTGATGTTGCTTACTCGCTTCTGCACGACTCACCCTCTCCTCTCACGTTTGCACCCGACTTTACCCGAACGACTAATATGAGCAACTCACCGGACATGATGCAAACTTGCATTATTTAACTCAATAGTTTTGCATTTTATATTTGGTTGGTAAAAGGTAAAACTGAGAACTTTTTTGAATGCTCCTCATTTCTGTCAAAGATATTATAGGACATTTAACTTTATAATGCTTATACAATATCCAAGTTAATTGATAAAGGTTAAGTTACTTTCTACCTTTCAAATATCTGAATTATTCAACTTATCAGCCAACCCAAATACCTACTCTAATGGTCCGACCGTGTTAAATTCAGATTGTCGGTCAATTACAATTTCTGAAGAAGTGTAGTGATCAAATAATTCTACTTGCATTGTCTCCTGATCAAGAAGTGTAAATAATCGGTGCAACACATTGACCGGTTAAAACTATACAATTTGACGGGGCGGGCGGAAGTGTGGCAGTGGCGAAAAGCTCGCAACTGCATGAGGAGAAAGGAAGCGGCGCGCCGCGCGGTGTGATAAGGCGGCCGGCTGGCGTCGGACGCGGGGTGAGGTACAGCGCGGGGCCAACGCGGGCCGAGGGGTGCGCGCGCAATAGCAGTCCCCGCGCCGCGCCACTTGCCTCCCGTCAGTCGCCTGCCGACTCCGCTTGTGCTTGTGTGACTCGCGCCGCTCCGTGCACCGCACTCGTGCTCCGATCACGACGCGTGCCGCCCCACTGTGGCCGCGAACCGCGACCTCTACGCTACCGGCGAAACGTGTCTCCTAACTTACGTGCAACTTGCTATTTTTTAACTTTCGGACATTAAACTACCTTTACCCGGCTTGTTCATGTAAGTGTTACGCTCATTCTATTAAAGGCGGCATGTTCTTCCTCGAAATTCGGAACTCGCGATAAAGTGAATATACCGTGAAAGTTTGTGAATCGAAAAGGCTAGTGAATTAATGGCAATCGTGTTATACAGCCACATATTTTGTTAGTGCTTTCTTTGTTTGTGGACGGAGTATAATTACCAACGATTTCCGAAATTCGACGGAAAAGTTTTCAACATTAGGAGCGAGCGGTATGTTTGTAGTGTCAGGCAAAGGTGGTTCGGCCCGCTCGCTCCGACGCTACGTGTATGTCGCTAGAGCGGCGCATGAGAGCTTTCGCCTTGGTTAAGCCTGCTAGGTGCAGAGTGACCTATGCTACTACTACAAAACTTACTTGAGCTTTCATCCGCACAGACTTTAATGTAAAAGTTACCCTAACTTCAAGTTTTCTTAATCCCTTGAGGAACTTTTCAGTTTCAATGTGTCTGTTTTAGTATTTCCATGCTTCAGGTATCTAGAAAAATACTTTATAAATACCATTTTTCATTTGGAAAAGTGTAACTACAATTAAATCGTAGAATAAAAACCTAAGAATTATAACTTCATATTTTTTATATGACATATTAAACCAGCAAGGCATGCGTCATAACACACTTCAACTCATAAGTTGAAGTGTGTTATGACGGGATTTACTAATGCAGATCATGAGAAATCCCGATAGATATGAGATTTCCTACGATAAGCCTGACTTACATACTTTGTCATATCTGTATGAAAGTTACGTACTTTTTATCTTATCTCATACACGATCCAAAAGTCAGTGTTGATTTAGTTAAAAATAGTTCAACAGATTTTTTCCACTCAGATTGAAAAAATAATCTTGTGTGATAAGGCATTTGTATCTGTCCACATAAGCCTTCTTTAAAAAGTACCTAGGCAGTATGCATTTTTCTTTTTAAGCTGTCATTTTGTGATAATGACGATAACATTTTATTTAATATGTGTGTAAAATGTGATTAATTGTTGATAGACACCACTATCACAAAATAACATACAAGGTCGTGAGTAATATACCTAATATATAAATCTATAACGGTACCGATTCTAAAATGCTAAAGTAAAACGGTGTAAGCTGTTAATTTTAAAAATGGCAGGGCTGAACGATTTAAATCTACAATGGTTTGTTTGTAGCGTTTATAGTACAAGGGTAACAGCTGCCCTGCTACCTGCTCGACAATAAAAACCTTTGTCAATAGAGGGCCCATTCCGGTATTATTAATTATGTTATTGGTCAATAGTAATTTAAAGAATAATTTTAAACGTAACATTGATGACTGAAAAAGTAATAAAGATTACACTAAAATAGTCGATATAAATTCTAAACACTAATAAAGCTTTGTAAAACTAATATTATTCTTTGTCAAATTTAACGCATCAACTTCGTCTGTGTAATTTTATAACTATAAAAACGTGCATACGAACTTTATTAACAATTGCTGGCATTGCTTTTTAAAGTAGGCAAAAATACTCACAATATGAATACACGAGTTTTGTTAGTACACAATTTGTAAAGAGAATAAAATGTAACCTACAGTAATGACAATGTGCGTGTCACCTTTGTCAGTAGTAAAATAAAACAAGTCCAAATGTAACGAAAAACTGGTCTTTTATCCGCAAATATTAGACGAATATTTATCGTCTATACTGCAAGTAAGATGCCCACTCCATAGCATCACTATGTACGTCGTAATTATTGTTTGCTACTTGAGTTAATTTTTCCTTTGTAGATTGCGATAGATTCTTGTATCCATTACTATTGTAGTAAAAGTTAATTGCAATCGATTAGATTGGAAGATACATTGTCGGTTGGGTTTTGAAAAATATTTGTTTGAATTAAAAAGGACCTAAAATGTTGAAATACCTTGCAATTTCAAAACCGTTAATCGTCTCTGCAGTTCTAACACTAGGGATGTCAAATCCACTCAAACATAAAACAGCAAAGAAACCGTTGATAACTACAGTTTTGTTCATTACTATAACAAGTAATGATTAAAAACCGCTTGCTAAAAGAACAATTTAAAATTAATGCAATAAAAAGACTGAAACAGCACGAGGTCCGACACAAAAATGGCGCATTCTTATGCTATCAAATTTTAATCCAACTTAGTTTTCTTTATTTCATTAATTCTATTATATAACTTACATATATTTTTGTAATTATCTCTTAATTTTCTTAATTCTAATACCCTTCTCGATGTAACTAGATTGTTTATTTTTTAAATTAACCTATAACTATTTTGCGCCAAAAATTAGCCATTTTGTATTCTTTTCTTTCAAAAAGCCATCGAAGAACTCTTGGATTTTTGAGACCGCTAAAATCATACTTAACTGTCGAAATCAAATTTACAAACACAAGATACGTACGAAAAACATAACTCTTTCTTAGCATTCGGGTAAAAATTGCAGCATTTTTTTAGACATAAGTCATACCTCAAATAAAATCACGTATATTGTTCGATTCTCGATGGTGGAACACATTACACAAAACCCGCTAAATGTAGAATACAAGTTGTTAGTTTAGTTTGGTTATTTTTGGTTCACAAAAATTTTGAGTGTACTTATCTCCTCTCCTTATACTTATCATCTTTTTTCGTCACCAGACAATCGGAAATCTTCTAAGATATTTATGTGCCAAAAGGCTGGTTTGTCTAGTAAAAAACCTATGTGAATAGAAATCTATCATGTATGGCACCACCATAACTACCTATCTGTGTACAAAATTATCTTGCCAATTAATCAGTATTCAAGCTTTAAATATATTTACCATAAGACAACAATACTACAAATTTAATGCTAACTAAATTGAGACTAAGGCTCAAAGTAAAGTTAAAATATATACCAAACAGTGCATAACAAAGAAACTGTTTACTTAACGCAAATTGTGGAGTTGCAATGCTCGAGTGTTGGCGTTGTCAGTATTTCAAGTAATAGTATGACTAGTTCTTTTAAACGTTCTCTTCACAGTATTTTATTGTATGTTTATAGGGTGTTGTTAATATGATCATTTGATGATGAGATAAGAGCTGTGACCAGTCGCCAGAACTTTGTTACACATTCGATAAGGCGAGCACATTAATGTTGCAGCGATAGCACAGAAATCGTGTAATTTTCGCCTCATAAATTTAAGCCGTCGCAAATTTTTCGCCTCTCTTGCTAATTACCAGTCCGCCGACGTCCCCTGAGACTGCTAAATGTGCCTCGTGCACGTCCCGAATGCGAAAGTAGCCCTAGTTGCGATCTGCTTTGCCTCGAACACAGTAAACAATGGTCTTTGTTTTGGCTACCATGGTTCAACTACGTGTTTAACAAACCATAAGTTACATCTACATAGAATAAACTTATGATGAATTATGATATACACATTTGGCATGTAAAAAAAATAACACGCATTTAAAAAGAAAAAAATAATAATTGTCTTAATATTGTTTCTGCTAACTTTTATAATGAAAGAAAAATAAAATCGCTTAGATAATTTGATTAGATTTTCAACTAAATCGTCTCATGTGGAGTCAAATGGCCCAATTCAAGGCCATTGGGCAGCCGGGATCGCCTGATTTGATCACGTCAAATCAAATCCGTTCGCTTGGACGCTAATTGGCCAATTTCTCATTTTAGTCTTCTTGCAAGCAACATACTGAGTGAATGTGTTCAGAAGTTTTTATGTTTATATGTGTCATTACCGTTTTACAACTTGATTTATCAGTCGATATTGTAGGTATGAAGAAACGTTTCTTACAAACGTCCTCCTAGCACAGAAAATAAAATCAGATATAAATCGTCGCTATAGGTGAATACGTGTGGATGCGAAATCTGATTGTAAACCAAGTCATTCGCAAATTTTATCCGTAGGAAAAATTTAATGGAGTAGAAGACGTTTCATATATCTTATATAAGCATATTAAAAGTTTTAAAAATAATTTGCAACCTAAAAGTGTCGTAACGCTATAATGTATATTTTATTTATAAAATTAAAATCGGTAAACATCCTTATAAGTTCATTATTGTACTACTTTTTCCTTAATGATATGAGTCAACGAAACAAAGCGCACAATGACCAACGAATATAGAACCATGCGAGGAATAACAAACGGTGACATCACTTCGACGCAGAGATGAACGTCATGCAAAACATGCTTAAAGGTTCCATTTTCGACCATCGTTCCAAGATTTATGACTTATAGTTCAATACTGGCTACTCAAAACTGTCGACCTTGAACGTTATTACAAATCACGACACTAGTCTAGATTGATGAAAATATCGCATGCTAATTTTATAAACTTGTTAGATATACTAATTGTACAGGTTCAGCCTAGCATGATAAATTAATAATATTCAAGATTGAATTCTGTTATTGATAAAAGATAAGTACCACAAGTTACGAAATTACAATTTCCAATTAAAATTATTATAATATTATTATTATTAAATTATTACAGACTGTTTCGTACACGTAACTACTTGAAAATCCTATTTTTTATTCGTTAAGTAAACTTGTTTTATTCGTGAAGTATATTTAACATAAAATATCATTTTGATAATTGAGATGTTATATGTACCTGCCTAAATCTAGATGCTAGACTTGGAGATTGAAATGACACATGAAACGCGCCGTTGCTTTGATCATGCGTATCGAAGGTGAACGCAGTGGTGGTTTTTGCGACTGCGTCTGCGGCGAACCGCGACACCACCATCCAAGGCCAGAAGCATACCTGCCCTGTTTTCCGCCTGTCTTATTATACTATTGTCCGACGACCTTGTTGTCTGAGCAATTTTTTTACTGACCACCTAAACGCTCTATTAGATTACTGCGATCTTTGGCAACAATAACACTGTATTTGTTGATAATAATAGC
>JANTPX010000002.1:92985-103064 GCA_024757885.1 Apantesis nais | reverse complement strand
CTCACGTTATTCATTCGTGTAATCTATTTTTCTTATTCAGATTGATTGAACAAGAACTTTTAAAGCTTTTCTCTAACACCATAGGCAAAAAAATACAACTTGAAATTTCAAGAAAATGAAATGTAATTCTATGTACTCTTTAAACAAATGCTGGTAAGCATACGAGTACTTACATCAGACATTAATTGCGTTTGAAAATTGAAACATATATTAAAAATATTAATATTGTTTAATAGTAGCTAATTACAAATTATAGAAAGACAAGTTTTACAACAATTGCAAAGCCGTATCGGAGAAAATAATAATTTGGCCATAGCCATAGCCATAAACACGACGATATTCAAAGAAAAAAGAGGAATTGTTATTATGTATTGATGAGAAATAAAGAACAAAACTAACAGGAGAAAAAGACGAAAGCAATCAGTAAAGCGGGCTGTGTATCGTGACAAAATTTGATCTCAATTGGTGCAGAACTTTTGAGTTTTTGAAGCATACACTAAATAACTTAACATTTAATATAAGTATAGAAAGTACTACTTTCATTACTACATCTCGATTGTTATATATTTATAATATATTTGTATTTTTTAGCTCAAGTTAGTGAAAGATAATAAAAAAAACATATTATCCACTCAAGCGATTGAAACAGCACTTGTAAAATAAATTGAATATTAAGTTCCAACCAAGTTTACGTAAGTCTCCACGGCTTCCTCAATCCGCTGTATATTTTTTGTCATTACGAGATACGTCGTTCGATTCGTTATAATGTTACGAAACGATAGTCGCAAATCGTTATAACGAAAGTTGTGCAACGCCGTTATTTCGTTAAACTTTATTTCACACTTGAGAGACTTTGTGAGGTGATGGTTGAACTGACACTGTAACGAATTAGGGTTGTAATACACCAAGTGCTTGTGGCACGTAGTAACTGAATGTTGATTACGAACAGTTGCGAATTCGTAGAATTAATTTATGTAAAATATTGTGCTTTAGAGATTACTGGCCATATCGAAAGTACCATTCCGTTGAATTCTGAGTTTATTCTATATAAATTACAAACCCTATTATTTGCACAATAAAGCTGTACACAGATATTTTAGAAATTGTATACATCAGATTTTGTTGATTCAAGGACGTAATGTAATTTGGTACACAAGGTGTTCTTAACTATGTTACTGAAATAAAAGGTCTGAAAAATTTGTGTAAACGTACCGCGTTTATGTATGCACACCCTTATATGATTGATTAATTTTTTGCGTATGAGGACATAACTTAATGTTGAACAACTTTCAAACGCTATTATTGTCGAAATATTTGGATTATTCGGTTATGTAAATGGCGTCAATACCTCGCCAATTAACTCACCCCTTCTGCATTTTAAAATAATTATCATAGCCCTGTGTATGTGTTAAGCATTAAAAAATCACAGCAACGTTAAAAATACCTGAATTGTTTATAATCTTTAATATTGTTATCTGTAATTAATAGTACCACTTCGTTTAAGAATATTAGAAAACAAAATGTCTTTATTTGACTAATTCCATAAAAGTAGTTTACATTTATAAGCCTGTTATTTCAAATGAAATTTAAGCGAAGAAGAGTTAAACTTGAGCGCTTTAATTCAATGTAAACTATAACATTTCATAATACAAAGTTAATTTCATTGTGCATGAATTAATTAATCATTTTCTAGTTAATCCTTAAATTTTAATATTTATAATTGTTCAAAATACCACATTACTATTGTCTAAACAGTCAAGTGTATAGTATCGTCTGAAATATAAGTAAATTCTTTAGTGATTATTCACTAAACTTGACTTATATTTAAATATTCATGGATACCATTAAAGTAGGGTCAATAAATACCATTTATAAAGAGTGGGTTTCTCAAACCCTATGCACACAAGGGTTCTGAAAGAGATGTTGATCAACATGGATTATAGTACAATGATGCTAATTCTGTTATTTGAAAACACTAAACTAAAGTAAAAGTCACTAAAAATTGTTTTAGTCATGTCAAAAAACGTTCTGTATTCTGAAAACGTATTATTTGAGAGGTCCAAACAAAGTAGTGATTTTTAGTTTAGTTTCGAGAGAGTTTTCTAACAACAGAATTAGCACCAATTTTATTCATAGTATGTAAGTATGTATATCGGTTATTATAGATGAAAATAAATAAGTTGTAAGAAATTTCTCAATCCCGAAGTTATTCGATCGAGTTCGAAGAATCTAAAGAAGTTGTCACATTTATTACGCTGATTAGGGGCTTTACAAGTTTTTTCATATTGTACTATCAATACATGAGAACTGAAAAAATTGTTTAGATCAAGGTTATAAATAATTTAAAGAAAGTAGGTTACCACGTATTGTTCTTTTTTTGGCCTTAAAGCAAATTACAAGCATAATTTCTGACGGAATTGAGGGCTTAGTGTAATTTTTTTTTTGAGTATAGGAGCGTGTAGAGGAGCGAGTGGTGAAGAAACTCCGCACTTTGACCTCTGCTTGAAAAAAAAGAAACGTTTCCAATACAAGTTATATATTCAGATGTTAAGCTAATCGTGAATACATATGTATATTGATGATATCTATATTCCGTAATTGAGAAATGGCTTTTGTTTATAAATTTGATAACAAATAGTGAGTGATTTACTGTGACTTTTAAAGCTTAATAAGGTGGTATATTATACAAGTCATATTTAAAGAAATTGAAAATCCGACTCCAAAAGGACAATTCAAAAGTAATGCACTAATAATAATAATAGTAGTAATTTATTTAAAAAAACTGGTTCCATAGACAATAACAATGGTTCATCACATTATCAATTATGTATTACTTAGAAATAAATAAATAAAGATAAATGTTAATATTACTTATATTATTTATTACTTCATTGTTTAAGAATAAAATTAAGAGATGTAAATTTTGTAAAAATGATAATAATTCTAAAATAGTTGATTAAATAGTCAAAATTTGAATTTTTGATTCAAATTAAGTTCCTTTACCTAATCTAACGCAACCAGCACAGTTGTCCAATGGTGGCCGATAGGATACTTGTATCTTCCACCAAACCAACTAAACTATGATCATGATCTACCATATTGAAATCTCCATGATGAGCCTTCTAACTTGATATCCATATTGCAGTATGCAATTTTTTTACGTTGAACTATAGCGCCTCACAGTCGTCATGTGGGTTTCTTTTTGTGCATCATCTATCTCAGAACACTTGAGTCACCAGGACTAAATTAATGATATGTTAATTGAATAAATCCATGAGGCGACTTCAAAGATATTAAGGCAATAAACAATATTACATGCATACATAGAAGACACAAGCGAAGAACAAGCCTTCCTTGGCAATCAGGCATTTAAAAAGAGAATAGAATGTTATGATAATAAAGTCACAAAAGAAGTAAAAATCTTTTGCTTCAATTTTGTAACTGATATGTAAACATGTAGTCTATTATAACAGTTTAACACGAGTAAATTATCGTTAAAAAATCGTTATCTATACTTAATATAAGCACACCTTGTACTACACATCCTAGAACCACGAATAAATTACATCGATACAAAGCACTGAAAATGCAAGCAATTCATTTATATACCTAGATATTAAATATCCTAATCAAAAAATTTAATAGAACAAATCATATTGATATATTATGTTCTGGTTATTTTAGTAATACGAATTAACACACCAATGCAATAATATAAAATGATCTGTCTAGGATATTAAAATGTACATGTTTTATGAAATAAACATATTTTGAGTGTGAGTTTAATTTTCATAAACTTTAAAACAAAGTATATAAAGAGGTATTTTATTGGGTTCTAGTAACGAAAGTTTCATAACATTCAACCTAACTTGTTTAATACATTCAAAATAAAATATCTATACATTAAAATCAGTGCAAGTTATCACAACTCATAATTGTAAATACAACTCATAAATAAATTAATAACACGCTATAAAAATCTGCAACAAACATACCGACACACCGAAAGTCATTTACAAGTTGGTTCATATAATGGGGTGCGTACACACGGAGGGGTAGGGTGGTGGTTGTTCCCACGGTACGCAGGAAGAACTAGCACTATGGTTCCATCTAGACATGAAGTTTTGCAATTATTTTTTTAGGTTGATGAACCCAAAATCTTTAATAATTTTAGAATCTAATTCTTTATTTTTAATTTATTTTGTTTCTATAATTAAAAGGTTAAACTTTAATTCATATTTATTTTGTTTCAAATACCCTGTTAATGTTGAAATAATGAGTAAAAGTTTTTAGTTATTATAAAATGTTGTATTTTATTACTTACATTACGAAATATTCATTATTACATTTCAAATTATGCTTAGGGATCTTATTAACTCAGACTGTTCTTATTAATTCTCTTTTAATTGTACATTTTTCTAATTGACCCCCCTCGTGTTTTCTACAGTCTAAGGTTTACAAAAAATACTAATTTTGTTTTAGTTTCATTTACAAATGAAAATGAATAAACATATATGTTTTCCATAAAACTCTTTTTGAAAAGTAAATAGGTACCGTTACAAACACACGATGAAATGAAATTCAATTTATACTTAGCTCTAATGTATGTTATCTATTTATTCACGAAATGTCAAAGCGAATAGTTATTTTGTCTAGTACTGATATTGACGGTAAATGTTTCAAAGCAGTATTTCAAAGGCAGTCATTTCTAGATACACTTATCACATAACGTATTCAAACGGTTCCGGTTTGGTATAATAATAATTGGTGCAAAACAGACAGGACGTCCTGTATCGAATCATAGTACCCACACACCATTTTATATTTACCGTTACATTTCACACGGTCACACAAAATACAATCTTAACACATTAAAATAAAAATGATTTTTCTAAATACGAATCGCAAGTATGTTTTACGTGTGCCAATCCAGGCAAGGATCCCTTATCCGCGTGACGGGTCAAAATCGCGATTTTATTTATAACATGTCGTATTATACCAGCTGGGGTTTGTCAAGACCAAAAAAATAAGAAAATGAATCCACGGGACCCCTCGACGGGTCTTGAGGGCCTTAATGGGGCGGACCACCCTTCGAACGGGTTTCAGCGTCGTAAATCCCACGTTATTCTTTCAAAAGACATTTTAAAATGCGTATAAAATTTATTTAGGGCAAAAATGATTCGGTACGAAGACTTATTTATATATTTATAATGTTGCTAAATTTCTGCACGCGTTATGATACTGTCCAATTTGTGCAAAGCTGGCTACTACCAACTTTAAGCATGCCGACGGGTTGTTTGGGGAGATCACTTGCAAAACTCTCTAAATAACTTTTTGAAACTTTGAAGAGTTTTTTTATTTAATCCCACTTTTATTGCGAGGATTAAAAGGCATAAAAGTAGTAGGTATTATGTAGCAATTAATTCTCGAAGTTGAAGCGGTAAGGAAATTATTTACTCAACTTACCTACTCCTTTATAGGTAGATAGTAAAATGCTCTTTTAATAATTTTTTTTTGAATCACTTTGTATAACACTCTTTGCATAAGAATGTAAAAGTAAATAAATTTATATTCATATTTTTCCTTGATTAGGAAGGGTAATATTTTCCAGTACAAATATTTGTAGTTATAAATATGAACTTTAAAATGTATATTAGTTGGGGATTTCAATATCTGATATTAAAATATATCAGACGATATGTTTTAATTTAGTGCACTATCTAATATACCTAGTACTTTGTAGTTGCAGTAACACGTATAATCGAAATAATATCAAAGGGGTTATTGCAATAAACTAGTACACACAAGTGAAGTTATCATAGCATCACTTGTACCGATAGTACAAGTATTGTCATGAAACAAAATCGAAAATCCTGCTGTGTACAATTGTAGATAAACGTTAAACATCAATAACAGTAAACAAGAAGATAAACAAATAAATACATTATGTAATTGTATAATACACATTCAATTTATTTTCTATTGTAAATTTATATCATTATTTTTAAACATGCTTCGGGATAAATGTATTAATGAAATGAATAAGTGAATTTCTAAGTTATGAGTAAATATAGTAGCAACAATTAACCGTTTACAAATAATTAATAAAAAGATACTTATTTAATTGGAAGACTAGCACCACCATCCCGATGGCCAGGGAGGTACTACTCCATGTAATTTCAGGTTCCCTCTAGATCGACACTGAACCTGACAAGGTCCTATCTCAGGGGAAGTCAGACATTTCCTCGTATTGATAGGCTAGTACAGATTTTCTCAAAATGTTTTGGCAGTTTCCTTTCGATTCGACATAATAGACATCGTAATAATAAATTCTTCGAATACAATTAAATCAAATCTTAATTGTATCGAACAAATACATAGTCCAATTGTTAAAGAAAGCTTAACTAAATAGCCACGCCTACTATTATGATAATAAAACCGAACGACGTAATAATTAACTAGATATCGATAAAACCTTTGAGTCTCATCTTATGATCAACACAATGGAAAATTGTAATGCACTCTTTGGCCAAACATTACGTCTATAGTTTACAGTAATAAATACTACGCCATTTACAATGCTACAATATTCGTTGAAAGGAACGCTTTGGTACCAACGCTAACATAAGTGTTTCGCTAATAAGGTCGCTGACCTTTTGAAACAGTGTACATTTTGATTGTAATCATAATTCTAATTATATGGATTTACTATCGTTATTTGACTGCTTATGTGATAACATCTTAATGTAAATAAAATCTTTCTAAAGTTCACTTGCGCCATCAAAATTTAAATCTATGTAAATATAAATACACTAAAATGATATTAGAATTTTTATTTATGTCAGGGTGATCTCTAATTTAGATTTAGTGAATCGAGTAACTTAATAGCTAAGTGTATTTTTTCTCATAGTAAGGGCTTTCTTAAGCTTTTATTTAAGCTGTTTTATAGATTTTACTCGATAGATATGTATTTGTGCATTTAAATCACCATTATAGGTCACTAAGGTTCTTTCGTAGTTAACGACAGAACTGCAGCACAAAGAACAAATACCTATTTAAAAAGTTTTTGGATACCAGAGACCATAGGAAATAGTGCGTGTGTAAAGTATTATATATTAACGTGCGTGGAAAATATAGATGTGTGTGAAATGTTGTACAAATGTCACAGAGAAATGTCAATAAAGAACTACTACAACTTGTGTGGCGGCATTGTCATATTGATGTGTGTCAATTTGTGTGTTTGATAAATTTATGAAACTTGAACGTTTATCATGTTAATTATACTTTTGTTTGTCCCTTGGAAGCATTTATTAAAAAAATGAGAGAACAAAGTGAGCTCTAACAACTATTGGGTGGCAAATTGATTTTATTCTCATGGATTAGTCATTACATATTTGAAATATTCAGTATATATGCGTATATCTGTTGCCTTTTATTATAAACTCAAGGGTCGAATAAATTATACAAATGACATCAGCAATCAAAATTGAATTTAAATATTAAAAGACATCAATAAGTAAAGTCTAAATACACAAAAAAAGACTTCGCTTTCGCACTATTGTTTGTGACCGTACAACGCGACAAAGGTCATCGCCCTCGATTACAAACTGATGATACAGATGAACGTACATAAATGAAATAAAATTTTGCATATCTATACAATGTTTACATTAATGTAAATTCTTACTTTGTGCTATTCGCGTGCTAGGAACTTATTGGTGGTGTCAATACGCGCGTGCTTTGACAAAATTTACATAAAATCCAGCTTAAGAGTCTTTAAGTTCAATATGTATTGATATGTGACACGGACTAATGTTCATCATTGTGACATTTATTGGTGGTGCTGATTTTGCCTGTCTTGGTTTAAGTAGCTTTTAAGTTATTGGGTTTCATCGTGTTGATTCCAAAGGTGATGACGGTATTTATTGTGGTAAGTTTTACTGCACACATTGTGTATTTTATTGGTATTAATGAATTAGTCAAAGTTCATTTGTATTTAATAAAGATTTATCGTGGTTTAACCGTAGGAGAACCATGTTTCGACTCGTATAAGCCGCCTCGACCGTAGAAATGCCGCAGTTTGACAGAAAAACGGGGTTAAGAAAATTCTTTCTTTGGTTTATATCTAGTGACTTAGTTTCATTTAGTAAGGAACCGTGCAGAACAACAGCACGGCAAAGAGAAAGAAAACTTGACATAAATTCTAAACCATCCCATCGGGCACACGTGGTATAGTAGGTCAAAACCTCCTTTCTAAGGGGAGGCCTATGTCCAGCAGTGAACAAATTAAGGCCGTTGATGATGATGAGTTAGATAGCCGGTGCCCAAACCCATTTTTCTCCTTTTGTTCTGTGTTTGACTCGAATCGACTAAAAACTGTACGCCGTCTCGGGTACCAGTAGTTGGCTAACTAGGAAGGAACAAAATTTCTCCCAATGATTCCTAGAGGAATACTTGGCGAATAAATGGGTAACAACATACTTGTGGTTTTTGAGTTGCAGGTGTGCTTCGGTTGCTATTTACTGTCAGGTTACCCATCTACGCGTTTACCCTCTTATAAAGTAAAAGCATATATTTTAATACAAAGAAATAAATGATTACAGAGGCCTACAACATAACTATACGTATAAGGGAGAATCTATACTTTCACCTCGTAGTGTGTGTTGTGTGATACTAGCTTTTGTCAACAGAGTAGTTTCTGAAATAAAAAATTAGGAACTTTTCATTGGGTGTAATGAGTTTGGCCAGATTAAAAAGAAGCTCAGAATCAACTTCAATGCGAAGTATAACTTTGATCACTTGCTTTATTGCTACACCGACAAACAGAAGCAGTTCTGATAGAATTAATCAAGTTTGATTAGTTTTTTTAGGAAGAGGAGGAAGATTTTGTAAAAATCAGCATCACATCAAACGACCAAATGCAATATTACTATCTCTACGTAACATCACTTATAGGTAACTTCACATTTAACTAATAGTAATACCACCTGCTTGTAAATCATAAATATAATGTTGTGGATTACCAACAATAGTAATAATATGTTGGAATTTTAGTGTAATACTGTGTGGAAATAATAAATTAATAGATAAGTGAGATTGCGCAGTGAGTGCGCGATGTCCGGCCACTAACCGTAATATTATACCTATGCACACTGTCCAGGGGAGCTGCGCCTCAAATGGAATAGGGTGTATTTTTAAATTTATGTTTATGCAATAAAATTCATTATTATTATTTTATCAGTAAATTGTCTACATTAATGTAATTAACTATAGCAAGGTCAAGTAATAAATAGATATGTAAGAAATATATGATAGTTCACTGCTAAGCCAGAAGCCGAGATGCTTGCTAACTTTTTCTTTGATTTGGGGCATGTATTAAATCGATAATAGAAACTATACATCTGATGATATTGTTTGACATAAATATTTTACGATGCAGTTTATCATTCGCTAGTGCGATGGACATTGATGTAATGCTATCAGGGCTTATCCTTAGTGAATGTACAAATATAGTTAAGCCGCCTCCTCTGATCCTATCTTATGGTATTACCAGCGCTTGATAAACATACTCCTATATTTATGAATAGACACATATTATAGGTAAGTTACACCAAGATATATTGTGTACCACATAAAATTACTTGTCCTGGGTACGGGTCGAAGTAACGACCTCAAGTGTAGAACACGGTATCAGCTATTACTAGACAAACAACATTCTATTCCAACTATGAGATATGATTAGGTCTATCGTATTGACTCCAAAAGCTGGTTTTTGGCAAAACAAATTGTGAGATTTTTCTACACCTTGTCTTTTTACCCGCATTTCCCCGTCGCGCTCAGTAGCGCGTGCAACCGCGCTCGCGCAGGAAGGTGCGTCTCATCTCGCCCAGGATGCGGCGCGCGCGCTGTGACCTACCGATCGTAAGCCGATCTATGCCACCGGTAGATCCTTTCTGTAAGCGAGCTTAGAATATGTGGTTTTGATTTCTTTATTTTTTTAAAGTATATCATTAGATGTACGTTTTTGTTTTATTTAAACAGCTGTTTGATAGAAGTGGTACAAACTAGTTTAATTGTTA
>JANTPX010000001.1:184787-194953 GCA_024757885.1 Apantesis nais | reverse complement strand
TTCCAGTGGGCTCGATACTCGTGGGAATACACCTCAGGGCGCGCTCGACCACCAACACTCAACATCTTTTCACTTTCGAGACTAAACCCAAGTAAAAACGAACCCTATCTCACGTCTCTTTTGGTTTATTTTATACTTTTGTTACTCGAAATAAACTCGGCTAGAAAATAAAGCTGTTTCAGAAAATTGCAAGCTATCAAAACTGCAACGGTTGCTTTTGTAATAAAACAAAATGGCGATAGGAATTCAGGGTTGGCATTTCTTTTGTTATGGGATTTAGACCAGATCAGATTTATAATGAAAATTATATATGGAAGTTTATATTGAGTTTAGGTTGCCTACAATTTCTGCAATGTTAAAAATAATAAATATATATATCTTTTACCTGTATGTTTTTTCATTGACTTCTCCTAGCATATTTTCAAATATAATTTTTATTTTACTTATTTATCAGCTTATAGTGATTAAAAAGTCTTCCTATCCTCAAGTAAAGGGAGTAAGTACACTACACAACCCTAATCAAATTAAGTTGTTTAAATAAATGCGCCTGTATAAATTTCAAAACGTGACATCGTTTATTCAGAAGATATCTTTATTCATGTACGAGTATATATATATTATACTTTATGGATGGAAATGGAACTGTATGAGTAAAGGAGACAAAGTAAGTATTGATATACATGTCTCGACTTGTACATTTTTTACACTATCTCCTATTGTTTCATCATCATTCATCCTACCTCATTCCCAATTTTATTTGAGTTCCGTGCAGTTTTTAATATTGTAAAGGATTTTAGTTAGTTTCAGTACCTATCTGACGTCACTTCTTCTAATTAATGTTATCGTTTTTAGACGATATGGATAGGGCAATTGAGATTCATTGAAGCAGATATTGAATCTTAGATGGCAAAACGGAACTAAGATTGCAGTAATAGCTTGGAGGTACTATTAGACCAGTAAGTCTACCACGAGCTCTTATTGTGATCCAATTGCAGACCAAAAATCGATCATAAAAATAAGGATTGCTATTCTAAAATAGACGTTCTCAGTAAAGAAATAAAGACTAAAATATTTGTTTCTAAAATGACTTATAAATTCAGTTTAATCTGCAATTGGATCGTAATAAGAGCTCATAGCAGGCCCACAGAAATATTAACTGGGCATTCTCTTAGGCATTTAAGACAATATTAAAAATAATTTCAGCAATATCTTCTTCAATCAAAAAGTATTGCGCCATCACGTGCTAATACCAGTTCCTTTTTAATTTAAAAATGGAATCAATTACAATTTCAAAAATTAAAAAAGAACAAATTTTAAAAAATAAACCAGAAGCTTCAAGTTTTTGATCAATTTAATATTTTTAGTAACAACTAATCAATATTTTAATTATAAATAGATACGGCTAATGTACAACCCATATTATAATAAATTGTTTCAACCCCCAAAAGGCGATTGCTGGACGAAATATATTTCAAAAAGGTACATTTATACAATAATGAGATTTGAGATTCAGATAAGTTCAGCTGATTTCCATTGTATTTTATCTAATATTAACAATTTAAAATGCTAATTCACATAAATAACTTAAAATAATATATAAGGACAATATGTACATGCATAACATAAATTGTACAACGACAATATTTTATTACGCTGAGAAATAATTTTGATAAAAACTGGCTGCAGTTGTCAGGTGTAAAAAAATTGTTAAAAATGGCACTAAATCGATATGTGAAATTCATAACACTGGTTTGCAATTAAAAAAAGAAATACATTAAAATACTTTTATCACATTATTTATCATGATATAATTCAAAACAATGGCTTTATAGATCCAGTCATGGATAATTATAACTACGAAAATTAAAAAAAAAACTTCAGTCTTTTAAATCCGACGCGGTATCAGTTCTTCAGACTCTGTCAAATTTTGATTTATATATAGGTTTATACACAGAGATCCGATTCAATAAGCGCATTTAAAATAAGTTGATAAGTACTCCAATACCTGTTTTAAATAATACCGAATGTTTTAACATCGGATTTTTTTTCACTAAAACTAATGTATTATTTTACTTTAAAAATAAAGTTTAATATTTTTAAAGCAAAATAAAATAAATTAAAACAAGTTTTTTTTTAATAAATATTTTTTATATAAAACATACTTGACGAGTTAGAATATTCAGTGTAGCAATTACACGATGAAGCTCAGTAGGATTTCACTACCTATATTCTATACTTACTGGCTACACTACGTTTATATCACATATAATGAAGTATCAAGTTCAAATTGATATAGTTACTTGTACGATTAATAAAGCTTCCACATTTACTCACTGTCGAATTTGGAATGTCACTATTTTTAGTCTCAAAGTGTTGCCGAATCAAAAAAAGATTGTCAAAAGAAAGTCAGTGTTAATTTCAAAATAGTTTTATAGTTAGTTGAAGTCTGTCCTAAGTTTTGTATATGAAGTCTAAATGTGTAAACTCGCCAAGTGAAGTATTGCAATGCAAATTGACTAATTACTGTAACAGTATACCTAGAAGTATCGAATTATGTTACTTTTGTAGTAACACATGCATTAAAATACATTAAGGAGAGTTAAAATGGACGAGCTTAAGTATAAAATGTGTGAAGAGTGTCAAGCAATATCGCGTGCAACACTATCGCGGAGTATCGGACGCAACACGCATACAATATTATATGTATAATACTGATTATTTAATTCGTTTAATATTTAATTAAAATTCTCCAGAGCGTTTATCTCGTAATGTGGGACACTTTTACGATGGCGCTACTTATTCACTGATAAGGGCCCAACGCTACCGCCGCACCTGAACCCCCAAGAAGACACTTTATGCAAATGCCATTAAGCTACAAATTCCATTAGCCGGTTTAATTATAATACGAATTATAATTACAAGATAATTTTGCTGTTGAATCTCAAAACAGTTATGCGAGCATACACCCAATGCGGACGTCCATAAAATAGAAAGTATTTATAAAACTCAAATGATTATTACCGCAGTGACAATAATTGCAAATAACTTCTTTGAAAAACTTAAGTATAAACTTTGGAATGATATTAAGAAATATCATTTAAAGTCTCGTACATTTTACGTCGCTTAAGTGTCTCCTCAGGGTCCTCAGTCGAGTATACATCATACCTACGTATAAATTAATTACAGAGCTGACCGCGTAAGGAAAGCAATAAGACCAATTTAGAATAAATACAAAATGACCTGATGATAGGAATAAATCGTCTGTAAACTGGTCTCATTAATTTCCAAACGACAGTGTCCAAAAAAATAAAGTTACTAGATCACATGTTCGCACTTAATAGACAAATAAATTAACCGAACGAGTAGCTTACTTTAATTTTACGCCGGATCAATTATCATGTATAAAAGAAGAAATAAACAGTGATAGAGAAACTATTTACATAAGTCAACATGATATACGATTTCGACGACTTCGATAGATGAAAAAGTGAAGTGATTATATACAAGGTCCGTTATCTGCCTCTGAATAAAAAACAGGTCCACTCTCGAGTCTGAGTCACACAACACATCTGTCCCACACTAAAGTTTCTCTTATTCATCACATCTTACTCGTCCACTGGTCTATAAACATGTATTCACAACTTTTTCCGTGCGACATAGTTTGCACTTGACTTCGCAGCACCAGTGAAAAGTGCAGTTGCACCTCTCCACCACGAACATCGTCTCCGTCCGATACCCTCGACCGCAGCACATAAGATCGCAGCCGTCGACACCGATACTTGTGTCATTGCAGGCGCGCCCATGTGTCCCGGGAATACCTAGTCTTGGATTCTTTTCGCAGAATCCTGGTGAAGATTCTAAATAGACAAGATCTTTTACTCCCGGTGATTTATGGTCTGGATTATGAGGCCGGAGCTGGAACCTATATCTGTCTCTTCGAGGCACCCTGTGCGGCACCGCGTCGTTCCGCTGTACTGGAACTTCTAGGTCTGTGTTTGGCATCATAACCCGAGAAGCGCCGTCGAAACGGTCCTTCAGCGCGTCACCTACAGAGCGAAAACTGGGCAGCCTCATCCAGCAGGTCTTGACGGTGCACGAACCCGACATGCCGTGACACTTGCACTCCTGCCGCATCTCCGATTGCACATGCTGTGAACAAAACTCCTTGATCAGTTTTATAATTTATTCTATTTTACGAAGGTCTATAATGATGTCCAAATATCTTTAACTTCCCCGATAAGCTTCGATACGATGTGATCGATGATCTTTTAAGCGAGCTCCATCGATCGCATCTCACGATCGAGCAAATTGTTACAAATCGTGAAGAGGTGGGCCAGTCGTCACTGCGCGTGGACTAATCATAAATCATACTCTAGAAACATTCATCATTCTTAGAAGGTAGATAAATGACGCGAGGATCGGAGACAGTAAATATTTTCCTATCTCGAAGCGCAGGCGCTTCGTAGAACGTTGTCGACGGTATTTATTCATTGACATGTAGATGGCCGGGTATGTTATACAGACTAGTGTTCAAATATGTGTTAAACAATCGATGGAATGCTGTGAATATTCATCAGGTGGACACCCAGTGCGTCTGTCGTGACAGGAATTAAGCGCTTTGGTTAATGGCGTGTCTGGGTGGCTCGGGGCGCCCGACATCCCATTTTGATGAATTTTGGGAAGGAGCGGACAGTGGGTATGCAAATGTGGGTGTGCGGTGGGAGGGAGAAGCGCGAGCGCAACGAATGAGTGCCTGTTGCGCAGTCGTCGCCCGATGGGCCGAGCCGTGCACCGTATAATTAATATCACATAAGCGACATGTCAAGTGGCGGACGATCGATCGTCACCTGTAAATGTAATGTAAACAGGAACGACGACAATGGTCCTCATTGGCTAGATGACTGATTGTTTTATGAATGTTGATAGTGCTACCTTCAAGTGATGAGTGGATAAGATGAATGCTGTATTGAACGTTTTGATGATACTTACAGCTCTGCCGGCTTCGTTATTATGTAGATTCATTTTTTCTCTGAGAGTCTTGCCTCGTTCACCGGTATCAACAAACTCTCTGCTGAATCGGAAACCGAAGCCGATATTGTCACTACATCCACCCCACTTCCACACCCGCACATTGGCTGCTGCAGCAGCGCGGGTCCGATGCGGTACGCGGTCAATATGCGAATAGTCACACGTGCACGATTCTATGGATCCTTCGGCGCATGCGCGCGCGACCGCGTGAGTTACTCCCGCGCTTGTGATTGCGTAGATGAAAGCTGTTTCTCGGCAACCTATGAGACAAGATAAAAGTATTTTTATTTAAAAAGTACATAAAACATACGATACCTACTGGATCAGTTTTCAGTTTAACAATATTTTATTCGCATTATACTGTTAGAAAATATTATACGAACCAACCAAAATAAGTACATTTCTGAACTAAGTTATACATACTTCACTTTGGTATGTGTGGTATTCGTATAATTAATTCATTCCAACAACAAAGGGGTTCATATTTTAATCACATTTTATTATTGATCCGGGGATAAAGAATCTCGTCGTTTTAAAATATTTTAGGTACCATAATTTAAACATGCAAAACATTTGGACTCATCATGCAACTGCAATCCGAGGGATTGAATTGGCTTTACTTTTTTTTTTAATCGTATTATTTTATTGACATTTTTAATTTGTTGACAGTATTAAAATCCTTTTCGAGAGCAATGGGCACATTAGTTTTTTAATTTCCTTCGTATAATTCTATCTCAAATTTTGACCTGTCCGATTAGTCTCATTCTGAATAATATATATGAGTGGATCTACAATATATTTTTTTACTAATTTCTGAGCGAGTTTGAAATGAGCAGGAGAATAATCAAACCGAAGTGAATCCGTACGGTCACTGTGTTCAGAGCATCGACTAAAGTAATAATCGTTTGAAGGCAACAAGATCATTAAGTTTATATTCACACAATAAGACTTGAGCAATGATTGCATCGCGTTCATTCATCTCGTACGGACGAATACATAAATCGATGCTCGCATCCCGTATCGAATACTATAAATAATTAATGGCCCAGCATTAGAATCAAATACTCATAAAATACAATTAAAAGAGAGAGAGGGCATATCTTTGAGATTGAAAATAAAAGAAGTGGCTCTTACCTACCCGGGAGATTATAAATTTGATCATTACAAGTGGTACGGCGCGCGCATCGAATTCTCTCTCTTAATATCGATTTAATAGCCCGTGTACTTTAAACGACTAATATTATATCGAACCTTCGTAAACGCGAGAGAGAATCCATATTAAGATGATGTTATTAATTAAAACTACCTAGAAAAAATTACAAGAGAATTGAATTGTGCTGTGTTCTGACATTACCTCGTAGACATTGTAATTTTACAGCACAATAACTCAGCTAACTATGAGTAACTCATTAAGTCCTATAGGATTTGAAGGTTATGTGGAATGCGTTAAAAGCTATTACGCTCCGATCCCGATTGCTAAATACTTAATAAAAATAAAACTTACAACGTTTCTAACGCAAGTGTAATCGCGTGTCACATTCTCAACTAATGCCATTCATTTTAATATAGTGGGGGTCGCACTCTTCTTTGGTGGGCTTCCGGCCACCGCAGCTCGTATCACAGAATACTCTCCTTAGAAAAAAACGAGCACCCCGTATGGATGTAAAAATAAGGAACGCGTATTTGTTGTTATTTATAATAATAATATGTGGAACAGGCCCGGAGGAGCCCTGCACCAGCTTTATTAAGGACTCAATAAGCAAATGAAATCATTTTTTTATTAAGTTGTCATCATGCACCGATATAAATTACGGTGCGCGCACACTGCCGTGGACCGCTCTTGGATTCGCTTTTTATACTTCTCTTTGGGATGTTATACAAAAGTATTTTATTCAGCAATTACTTGAGACGTTCGACCGGGAATTTTAATGTCAATTTCGCCATCATTCAATGCTCGGACGAAATTAATTCAAGGGATACGTATAGGTACCAGTCGCAGATCCTTCATTTATCTTCAATAATGACTTGGAAATGTTCGTTCGCATTAACTATAACATATATGTCGAGCCAATTAAATATGGCACACGTAAATAACGCTCATAAAGGTTCATATTTTGGATAATCCGATTTAGTGTCAACTTGTATTGCGCGTCAAGAGATCACGATAGCTACATATATAACAGTTGGCCGACGTACTACACCCATAAGGTAATGTTTGTGTTTTATTGTGGGGATATAAATCGGCGGAGATTTCATGGATATCTGTTTTAGTGCGTTACGGGTGAGCGAAGTTGGAGGTCGTACGGTAGGGTGCCTCGACCAGGTGGCTCAGTTGCTTACACCACGTGCTGCGCGCTCAGTCGCTCGGTTGGGTAGATAAATGTCGCCACATCTGCCCACCAACATATGAATGAGTGCCCGCTGTGATTTTAACATCGCTACTTTTACTTTATCTGAACAAGATCTAACGGTATGCAGCAACCCAACCAATTAGATACATAAACGACAACTGGAAACAATTTTTAATTGGTGTGTGAGAATTTAAGGCTCGTCTATCGATGATTCACAGCGCATTCACATCGGAGCTGGACCCGTTTGACATCGTCTGGTAGTACTTTGTTCAGTACTAAAAATAAACATCTATATTAATAACTATAGATAAAACCTTCCAATATTTCATCCTGGTGGATACGAAGAGCAACAAAGCCAATTGTCGCGTTTTGCGAATAAATTGTGACGTAGAAAAATTATGACAGATGTAAAAAGCCTCCATCGCATTAGTCACGGCATTAAATAAAATGTAAATTCAAAAGTGGAGCCTAATTAAATGGCAGAACAACACTAATCTGACACCAGTCGTGTATAACTTCTAATACAAATAGCCATTCGTTACCCGTCGTGTAGCCGTACTCAATATAATATTCATAATTAAGGCGCGCTATTATTTTATTGAGGCAATTTTGCCCCATCAAATCGCAGTCAAATAAGAACAAACTTGAGTAATGACGATCTATAAAAGTAAATTATTATTATAACTGATAATAAAGTGCTGTCCGTGGATTATCCGTACAGATAATGAATGGTCCCGTGGTGGGTTTACAGCGAGAGCACCGAGCGATAATTCCATCCCGACGGATTGGCAGTTAAGGCCAGGCGAGGCGTTGAGAATTTATAAAAGTCAAAAACTCGTAAATCCGAGAGCGCGTCTGCGCGAGCGCATCGCACTGTTAAAATAAAACTTAATCACTGTTGACATTTGACGAACACCTGGCCCCGCGGCCACTAACCATTAAATAATTCAAAATTAATGTACTAATTAAATATGTTCCTGTCCGCATTGAGTCATCACGCCTTGGTGTTTCCACAAGATTAATTTGAAAGATTGACTTATGAAGGTTTTGCGCGTCGCGCTTCTTGTGCTTTATTTATGAGGACTTGCATTATTCAAATTTGATGAGACGTAATTACTCAAAACAACCATAAATCACTCGTTTTATAATACGATGTTTGGCCGGTTTAGAAAACGTTCCGGCATGCACGGCTTTATCAGACAACGATGAAGTCATTGACGTCGAGTTATTCTATAATCTAAACACATCTGTATGAGAATATAATGATATTTCACCTACTAAAAGATAGACCGTGGAGATCATAAAAGGCGAGATTCTTAAGTTAACGAAATAAGAATAGCACTGACTGATGCATAATCACAGAAATAGAAGAAATAAGGTTATTTCGCCGTATAGGCACTTGGAAGACGAGCAATAAAAAGCAATAATTCATTTTCGTTATGCCATATATGGGTGATAATTTCACATTGAGTCCGCGTCCCGAGGCTCCAGTGCGACAATTCAAAATTACGTCGGTCGTATATCACTCATTGTGAGTGGCACAAAGCACAGCCAGCTACCACTAGCTACCAACCAACATCGAGACACCCATTCACACAATGGACAAAGACATTTGTTTTCAAACTCGAGAAAAAAACACCGAAAATAATTTCGTTTTAAGTGAGCTGTCTATAAATAAAAGGGCCATCGAAAAGTTGGAAACTGGGATTCTGTCGATAAATAACATCGAACTGGTGACCGGACCGCCTTAATCGTCTCATTTCAGTTTCACAAAACGCGTGTTATCTCGAAAACAATTCAAACGCCACAAAACTTAAAACGCTTATCTAATTGAGCATTAAATATTTCGTCGAGCGCATTTTATATCAGCTTTATTTTCGGTGTCGATCGTTTTATACGTTTTATCCACCCACGACGTCGGCATCTCGGGTGCGCGTACGATACACACCAAAACAGGAAATATTTGAAAAAAGGTTGGGTTTTATTGGCCGAGTTACCTGCCATTAGGAGCTGCGTTAGGTGTAAACCTGGCTTCCGTGGAGCTTGTATGAGTGCAGCGGAATCGCTAAACTACACTACAGGGGTTCTCTGCGGGATCTCGGACCATATATTTTTCTATTCTTGACTCGACAATGACGCGACGAATAAAGGCCGTACTATTGTGCCGTTGTCATCATTTGTGTTAATACGATCCTTGAGGTTTACACCACAAAGAAATGAAGTTGTCTCGTCCGAGTGTCAATGGTGTGACAACGTGTAAATTAGTAATTATTGATGTCGCATCCGGGGGGGCTTTGTGCCTTTGCCCTTTAATTATACTGAGACAGAACTATGCGTTAACATTAAAGTCGAACTTTAAATAAGTATTTTTCCATTTATTGAGTAGCATTTTGATGGCTCCCCGGGGATCTGTCCATTTTATGCCTTTCTCAAATGAACGTAATTGCAATGTATTAAATATTTTTATCGTGCGGTGGTCTGTAATATATTCGCCCGCCCTGCCTGCCCTTAATAAAGTAATATGCTCTAAATGCACACGCATATAACATAAATTTTGTAATCCACTTGTTCTTTTTACCATATGAAATTATTACGATGGTGGTCCGAGGCCTCGTGCTATATTTGACTTTTAATTGGGAAAAATAGTACTCACTTTACTCTTGTACCTTTTGTTAGGAATCAATATTTATAATTCTCCTCTAGGCGTTTCTTTATAGTTGCATTGTTGATTGTATTTATGCTCTTAGACAATGTAATAATAGTAACATATGACTATCACAAATGAGT